>LR751497.1:80000-140438 GCA_902729485.2 Mus minutoides
GGCTTCTCTCCTGTGTGAATTCTTCGGTGAACTTTAAGATATGTGTCCTGTGTAAAAGATTTGCCACATTCATTACATTTGTAAGGCTTCTCTCCTGTGTGGATTCTGTAGTGAATCTGAAGTTTTGAGTTCTGTGTAAAAGATTTGTCACATTTATTACATTTGTAAGGCTTCTCTCCAGTATGAATTCTTTGGTGAACTTTAAGCTTTGTGTTCCGTGTAAAAGATTTGCCACATTGATTACATTTGTAAGGCTTCTCTCCTGTATGGATTCTGTAGTGAACTTTAAGGTCTGAGTTCTGTGTAAAAGATTTGCCACATACATTACATTTGTATTGTTTTTCTCCTGTATGGCTTCTGCAGTGAACTTTAAGTTTTGAGTTCTGTGTAAAAGATTTGCCACATTCATTACATTTGTAAGGCTTCTCCCCTGTATGGATTCTGTAGTGAACCTGAAATTTTGAAAATATGATAAAAGATTTCCCACATTCATTACATTTGTAAGTCTTCTTTCCTGTATGAATTCTGTAGTGAACTTTAAGGTCTTTGTTCTGTGTAAAAGATTTGCCACAAACATTACATTTGTATTCTTTTTCTCTTGTATGGCTTCTGCAGTGAACTTTAAGATTTGAGGATTGTGTAAAAGACTTGCCACATTGATTACATTTGTAAGGCTTCTCTCCTGTATGAATTCTGTAGTGAACTTTACGATTTGAGGATTGTGTAAAAGATTTGCCACATTCATTACATTTGTAAGGTTTCTCCCCTGTATGGATTCTGTAGTGAACCTGAAATTTTGAAAATATGATAAAAGATTTCCCACATTCATTACATTTGTAAGGCTTCTTTCCTGTATGAATTCTGTAATGAACTTTAAGGTCTGAGGATTGTGTAAACGATTTGCCACATTGATTACATTTGTAAGGATTCTCTCCTGTATGAATTCTTTGGTGAAT
Source organism: Mus minutoides (assembly GCA_902729485.2). NCBI lineage: Eukaryota > Metazoa > Chordata > Mammalia > Rodentia > Muridae > Mus > Mus minutoides. The sequence continues at coordinate 80,957 of LR751497.1, forward strand.
TTTAAGGTCTCTGTTCGATGTAAAAGATTTGCCACATTCATTACATTTGTAAGGCTTCTCTCCTGTATGAATTCTGTAGTGAACTTTAAGATTTGAGGATTGTGTAAAAGACTTGCCACATTGATTACATTTGTAAGGCTTCTCTCCTGTATGAATTCTTTGGTGAACTTTAAGGTCTCTGTTCGATGTAAAAGATTTGCCACATTCATTACATTTGTAAGGCTTCTCTCCTGTATGAATTCTGTAGTGAACTTTAAGATTTGAGGATTGTGTAAAAGATTTGCCACATTCATTGCATTTGTAAGACTTTACTCCTGTATGGATTCTGTAGTGAACTTGAAGTTCTGAGTTCTGTGTAAAAGATTTGCCACATTCCTTACATTTGTAAGGATTCTCTCCTTTATGGATTCTGTTGTAAACTAGAAGTTTTGAAGATCTGGTCAAAGATTTCCCACATTCATTCAATTTGTAAGACTTTTTTCCTGTATGGATTCTTTGATTAACTTGAAGTTTTGTGGACTGTGTAAAAGATTTTCCACACTCATTAGATTCATGAAGTCTTTCTCCAGTACTGATTTTATGGCAAACTTTAAGACTTGAGGAACAAGTAAAGATTATTCCACATTCGTTATATTTGTAAGGTGACTCTTGGGTACGAGTTCCATAGTAAGATTGAAGATGTGAGTATGGGTTAAATGATTTTCCATATGTATTACATTTATATGCTCTCTGGTCTCTCTGGAGGTTTGATGATGCATTTGAGGCATCTCTGTATGTATCACACATGTATCTCTTGGAATCTCCATTTATCCGTGTTCCAGTATACCATTCACTTGAAATGGCATTCTTCTTTTCATTTATATAAAGTTTCTCTATGGTTTGCTGCTGTTGCAAAGAAGACTGGGAGCAGTGATTAGAGATAGTCATTTTTCTATGTTTTCTATAATGATATTCTGGAATGTTGCTGCTTATCTGATTTTCACTTGGATTTGAATTACAAGTAGAATTATGTAATAAGACATTACTTTGGTATAATATCACCCCATATTGACTGCTTTGGTAATATATTAATAAAGGATTCTTAACATAACCTATATTAATATCATTTAATGTGATGGAGTTTTTACAGTTACCTCCCACATATCTTCCACATTTCATTGCATCCATAAACTCACTCTTATGTTGATCTACATCACTGAACTTTTCCATGAATAGATTTTGAGAGAACTGCCATAAATTTTGAGAAAAATATCCTTCACTTTGATGACATTCAGTATCTTTTTTTCTGTTCCATATTCTCATTTGTTCATGTAGCATTGAAGCACTATTTAATCTCATGTTATATGATATATTAATCAGGAAACATACTTCATTCACTCTAATGTCACTTTGTAATGTTTGTACATTTCTGTATAGTATTGAATTATGCTTTAACACTTGTGAATTTTTTCCTAGAGAATCCTCCAGTTCTGAAAATGAGAGTGACCTAGACTGAGTTCTTTCAGGGGAAGTTAGTTCTTCTTGATCATTTTCAGACATAAAACCGATGTGCTTTTCAAATTGATCAGTAACATAATCATATATTTCATACTCTTTACTATCACCTCTAAGTTCCCAGAACTCGATTTGATATAGATCTGAAAGGCTACTACATCCAAATCTTCGTGTTATTTTGTTCTGAAAGTAATCCTGTGTACATACTTTGGGGAATAGCTTCTTGGTATAATCACATGACAGAGCTGAAAGTATTGAAAACAAATTATTACATGATATTTTGGAGTTAGGTGAAAACTATACACAACTGTAATGCATGAAATAACACCAATCTGAGGATCATAGAGGAACAGCACAGAACTGTAGCTATTTTCTTAAAAATAAACAATTGTATAAATATAATGTATATTAGGAGATATTTCATAAAATATGCCATATGTTTTATAATATTATGAATATCATCATTAATTATTCATTATAACAGTATAACTTGAAACAAAAGTAGTGAAATTATCACCCATTAATTAATAAAACTCTATCTCTGTGAAAATGAATCTTCAACATTGAAATAAATCATCTTTCCAAGGACAAAATGACAAAAATTTGACCTACAATACTTCTTTTGTGACTGAATGATAATTCAACATTAAACAATTGATTTGAAGTTAGAGGGAATAATTATAAGAAAACTAGGAATGATAAATGTTAAAATCTTAAGTGCTCCAAAATCCCATACAGATATGTGCTCAACTACATTCATAGTATCTTTATTTGTAAAAGCCAGAAACTATAAACAACCTAGATGGAAACCTCATCTATAGAATGGATAAAGAAAATGAATTACATGTACACTGTTGTGGTTAGCCTTGGGGCTAATTATATTTGATATTAATTCTGTTCTCCTGTGAACAGCTGCAAACAAGGAATGAGTCAGCACCCAGGTGATTTCCTGTAAACCTGCTTCCCACCTTAATTTTTAAAATAAAGGAGAGCTGATGATTGTGCAGATAAAGGATATATGGAATGGAAAGTTAGGAGAGAGAAGAAGGAATAAATGGAAGAGGGAGAGGTTGTAGAATAGATGGAAGAAGAAGAAGAAGAAGAAGAAGAAGAAGAAGAAGAAGAAGAGGAGGAGGAGGAGGAGGAGGAGGAGGAGGAGGAGGAGGAGGAGGAGTGGAGCAGAAGCACATGGCCTGCAGACTTCACAAGTTATGAAGGGTCTCATAGATGTGGAAAATGGTAGTGTAGCAGTAGCACTGCCCAATCTTGGCACACAGCATGTATTCATATTAATTGAGTTGTGTTTTCATTGCCAGGGCATATTTGGGTTGAAGAATTTCTGCAACATTACACAATGGAATACTGTTCAGGTATGAAAAAAAAGACTATGAATTTTGAAGGCACATGGATATAAGTTGAGACTATCATCCTGTTTGAAATAACCAAGCACGCATAAAACATGCATGATATATACTCACTTAAATATAGAAAACATGTAACATATTACACTCCTATGATCAAAAGACCCTTCAAATGAATGAATGGCCAATGAACGAAGCCTGAATTTTACTTAGAGGGGAGAATAAAATTGCCACAATAGGCAGATGGAGAAAGGGAACTGGGAGAGTGGGTGGGTTAGGGAGGGGAATGTGGGTTTCAGGATCAGGTGTAAAGAAGTACATGACAGAAGGATTGATGGTTATGAAAATAAATGAAAATCTGCAATTGATGGTGGTCAGTGGTGGTGGATACTTCCTAGATGATATAAATATCAGGGATAAGGGAGGAATCAAAGAATTAATGGGGGTGACCTTAGCTGTGACTGACTATATAGGAGATATGGAACCTGAAGGGGCCATCTCCTGTATTCAGCCATGAATGCAAATAGAGTGTTAGAGACACCAAACCACACCAAAACTTTTCAACTCAAAAATTATCCTGTCTACAAGAAATGCAGGCATTGAGGATGCAGCAGAAACTAAGGGAATATCCACCCAATAACTGGATGAAATTGAGACTCCTCCCATATGCAAGCCAAATCCATGGCATTATTAATGATACTCTGTTATGCTTGCAGACAGAAGCATGTTTTCCTCTGAGAGCCTTCACCCTAACAGCTGATTAATACAGATACAAATACGCATAGACAAACAGTGAATGATTCTTGGGGACTCTTATGGAAGAGTTAGTATTGTGGGTCCCAAAAGGGACAGGGAATCCAGAGGAAGAGCAACAGAGTCAAATACCTTGGAACCTTGGGTCTTTAAGAATCAGAACCACCAACCAAGGATCATTCATTTACTAGACTTAGTCATATATGTAGTTGATGTGCATCTTGACCTTCATGTGGGTCCTGAACAACTGGAATGAGGGCTATCCCAAGAGCTGATATGTGAACATGGGATATACTTATCTATCTGGGCTGAATTGTGTGGCCTCAGTGTGAGAGGGAGCACCTAGTCAGGCAGGGAACCGAAGTGTGAGACTAGGGTTTTACCCAGGGGATCCCTACCTCTTCAAAGTGGAATTGGATAGGTGATGGGGGGAGTATTGTAGGAGGGGAGTACGGGGAGTTAGGCAGTGATCCATATATAAAAGGCATTATTAAAAGTCAAAGTAAATTAAAAATAGGATATGATCTATCTTTTTAAAAAAATCAATGAAAAATATATGATAAAATCTTAACTATATCAAGTAAAAAGCATAATAGGCAGAAAAAAATAGAGGATTTCAAGGTTCCTTCCTGCCTCCATCTTCACCCAGGAAGTGTGATTGCTCCACAGCCCTCTGTGCACTGGTCTTGCCAAGAGAGATCTGGTCTCCCAAGAGTGTGGACACAGGCTTACAGACACATAGGAGGAAAGAGATCCAGCCAGAAATAGCAAGAACATCTAACACCAAAGATTACCAAATGGTGAAAGGCGAATGCAAGAATCTTACCAACAGAAAGCAAGACTACTTAGCATGATCAGAACGCAGTACTTCCACCACAGCAAGTCCTGGATACTCTACCACACCTTAAAGCAAGATCCAGATTTAAAATCATATCTCTTGATGCTGATAGAGGATTTTAAGAAGGCATAAATAACTCCCTTAAAGAAATACAGAAGAAAACAGTTTAACATTTAGAAGGCCTTAAAGCAGAAACACAAAAATCCTTTTAATGAATTGCAGGAGAACACAGGTAATCAGGTAGATGCCCTTAAAAAGAAACACAAAGATCCCTTAAAGAATTACAGGAAAATGCAATGTAACTGGGGAAGAAATTGAAAAAAAAATCATCCAGGATCTAAAAATGGAAGTTAAAACAATGAAGAAGTCACAAAGGGAGACAACTCTGGAGATAGAAAAGAAGGAAAGAAGTCAGGAGCCACAGATGCAAGCATCAACAACAGAATACAAGGGACATAAGAGAGAATCTCAGGTGCAGAAGATACCAAAGAAAACACTGTGAAAACAATCAAAGAAAATGTGAAATGCAAAAAGATCCTAACTCAAAATATCCAGGAAATCTAGGACACAATGAGAAGACCAAACCTAAGGATAATAGGTATAGATGGGAAGGAAAATTTCCAAATAAAAGGCCAAAAAATATCTTCAAAAAATTATAGAAGAAAACTTCCCCAACCTAAAGAAAGAGATGCCTATGAATATACAAGAAGCCTACAGAACTCCAAATAGTTTGGACCAAAAAAGAAATTCCTCCTGTCGCATAATAATCAAGACACCAAATGCACAAAACAAAGAAAGAATATTAAAAGCAGAAAGGAAAAAAAGATCAAGTAACATATAAAGGTAGATCTATCAGAATTCTACCTCACTTTTCTCCAGAGAGGATGAAAGCCAGAAGATCCTGGGCAGATGACATAGGAACCCTAAGAGAACACAAATGCCAGCCCAGGCTACTATATCCAGCAAAACTCTCAACTAGCATAGATGGAAAAACCAAGGTATTCTATGACAAAACCAAATTTAAGCAATAACTTTCCTCAACCCAGCCCTTCAAATGATAATAAAGGGAAAACTCCAACACAAGGGAAACTACACTCTAGAAAAAGAGAGAAAATAATCTTTTAAGAAACTTAAAAGCAGATAGCCAGACCCTTGGTCTTGAAAAGATTACATGCCCCAGTACAGGGGAATGCCAGGGCCAGAAAGCAGGAGTGAGTAGGTTGGGGAGCAGGGTGGGGGGTGGGTATAGGGGACTTTCAGGATAGCATTTGAAATGTAAATGAAGAAAAGATCTAATTTTTTTAAATTAGAAAACCTAATGAAAAGAATTCTAACTCTAAAAACAAAAATAACCAGAACCAATGATTATATTTCCTTAATATTTTTTAATATCAATGAAATATTTTCCCAAATAAAAAGACAAATCCCTTGGTCATCTCATTAGATGCTGAGAAAGCATTTGACCAAATCCAACACCTATTTATGGTAAGTAGAAATATCAGGAATTCGAGGCGCATTCTTACATATAATAAAAGCAATATACAGCAAAACAGTAGCCAACATCAAACTAAATAAGAGAAACTTGAAGCAATCCACTAAATTCTAGGACTAGACAAGGCTGTTCAATATAGTACTTGAAGTCCTAGCCAGAGCTTTTAAACAACAAAAGGAGATCAAAGGGATATATATTAGAAGGGAAGTGTTCAAGATATCACTATTTGCAGATGATATAATACTATATACAAGTGACCCCCAAAATTCCACCCCAGAAATCATAAATCTGATAAACAAGAACAGCAAAGTAGCTGGCTATAACATAAACTCAAACAAATCAGTGGGCATCATCTACACAAAGCAGCCTGAGAAAGAAATTAGAAAAACAACACCTTTCACAATAATCACAAATAATATAAAATACCTTGGTATGACTCTAACTAAGCAAGACCAAGATCTGTATGAAACAAACATCAAGTCCCTGAAGAAACAAATCAAAGAAGATCTCAGAAGATAGAAAGATCTCCCATGATCATAGATTGGAATGATTAATATAATAAAAATGACTATTTTGCAGAAAGTAATCTATAGATTCAATTGTATCCCTATCAAAATTCCAACTCAATTCTTCACAGAGTTAGAAAGGGCAATTTGCAAATTAATCTGGAATAACTGAAAACCTAGGATAACATAAACTATTCTCAATAATAAAAGAACCACTGGTGGAATCACCATCCCTGACTGCAAGCTGTATTACAGAGCAATTGTGATAAACAAACAAACAAACAAACAAATTGCAAGGCTCCTGTGCAGTAATATAGAGATAGATCAATGGAATAGAATTGAAGACCCTGAAATGGACCCACACACCTATGGTCACTTGATCTTTGACAAGGGAGCTAAAACCATCCAGTGGAAAGAAGACAGCAACTTCAACAAATGTTGATTGCTCAACTGGTGATTAGCATATAGAAGAATGCAAATCAATACATTGTTATTTCCTTGTACAAACTCAACTGTAAGTTAATCAAGGAACTCCACACAAACCCAGAGTAACTGAAACTTATAGAGGAGAAAGTGTGGAAGAACCTCAAAGATATGGGCACAGGGGAAAAATTACTGAAGAGAACACCAATGGCTTATGCTCTAAGATCAAGAATCGACAAATGGGACCTCATAAAATTGCAAAGCTTGTGTAAGGTCAAGGAAACTTTCAATAAGACAAAATAGCAACCATGAAATCAGGAAAAGTTCTTTACCAATCTTAAATCCAATTGGGGGCTAATATCCAATAAATATAAAGAACAGAAGTAGTTGGACTTAGGAAGACCAAATAATCCTATTAAAAATTGTGCTACAGAGCTAGTCAAAGAATTGTCAACTGAAGAATACCAAATGGGTGAGATGCACCTAAAAAAAAATTCAACATCCTTACTCATCAGGGAAATATAAATCAAAACATTTTTTGATTCCTGAGATTCTACCTTACACCAGTCAGAATGACTAAGAAAAAAAACAAAACAAAACAAAACAACAACAACAACAACAACAAAAAACTCAGGTGACAGCAGATTCTGGGGAGGATGTGGAGAAAGAGGAACAATCCGCTATTGCTGGTGGTATTGTTAGCTGGTACAACCACTCTGGAAATCAGTTTGGTAATTCCTCAGAAAATTGGACATAGTACTATGGGAAGATATACCCAGAAGATGCTCCAACTTTTTATAAGGACACAAGTTCAATTATGTTCATAGTAGCCTTATGTATAATAGCAAGAAGCTGGAAAAACTGTGATATCCCTCAACAGAGGAATGGATACAGAAAATATGGAACATTTTGCACAACGGAATGCTAAGCATCTATTAAAAACAATAAATTCATGACATTCTTAGGCAAATGGATGGATCTGGAGGATATCATTCTGAGTGAGGTAACATAATCATAAAAGAAAACACATGATATGATATGCACTCACTGATAAGTGGATAAGCCAAGAAACTTAGACGACCCAAGATAAAATTTGCAAAATACATGACACTCAAGAAGAATGGGGACCAAAATATGGATACTTTGATTCTTCTTACAAGGGACAACAAAATACCCATGGAAGGAGGTACAGAGATAAAGTTTGGAGCAGACACTGAAGGAATAACCTTACAGAGACTGCCTTACCTGGGTACTTATCCCATAAACAACCACCAAACCCAGATATTATTGTAGAAGACAACAAGTGCTTGCTGACATGAGCCTGATATAGGTGTCTGCTAAGAGGATTTGCAAGTGCCTGACTAATACAGAAGTAGATGATCACAGTTATCTATTGGATGGCTCACACAGTTCCCCAATGAAGGAGCTAGAGAAAGTACCCAAGGAGCTGAAGGGGTTTGCAGACCCATAGGTGGAACAACAATTTGAACTAACCAGTATCCCCAGAGGTCCCTGAGACTAAACCACCAATCAAAGAAAACACATGGAGGGATTTGTGGCTTTTGATGCATATGTAGCAGAGCCTGGCCTAGTCAGTCATCAATGGGTGGAGAGGCCCTTGGTCCTGGTTCTATGCCCCAGTATAGGGGAATGCCAGGGCTAGGAAGCAGGAGTGGGTAGGTTGTGGAACACGGGGAGGAGAGAGAAGATAGGGGATTTTAGGAGGGGAAACTAGGAAAGGAGATAGCATTTGAAATGTAAATAAAGAAAATATCTAATAAAAATAATAATAATAAATAAATAGAAGCAGTGATTAGTAGTCTCCCAACCAAAAAAATGCCCAGGACAAGATGGGTTAGTGCAGAGTTCTCTCAGACCTTCGAAGAAGACATAAGAACAATTCTCCTCAAACTATTCCACAAAATATAAACAAAAGGTACTCTATCAAATTCATTCTATGAAGCCACAATTACTCTGATACCTAAACCACACAAAGACCCAACAAGGAAACAGAACTTCAGACCAATTTTCCCTATGAATATCAATGCAAAAATACTCAATAAAATTCTCACAAACAAAATCCAAGAACACATCAAAATAATCATCCATCATGACCAAGTAGGCTTCATCCCAGGGATGCAGGAATGGTTGAATATATGGAAATCTATCAACAGAATCCAGTATAAAAACAAACTCAAAGACAAAACCACATGATCATCTCCTTAGATGCTGAGAAAGCATATGACCAAATCTCACTCTCCTTCATGATAAAAGTCTTAGAAAGATCACGAACTCAAGGACCATAACTAAACATAGTAAACACAATTTACAGCAAATCTGTAGCCACCATCAAATTCAATGGAGAGAAACTTGAAGCAATCCCACTAGTATCAGGAACTAGACAAGGATCCCCTTTTTCTCCCTATGTATTCAATATAGTTCTTGAAGTTCTAGGTATAGCAATTAGAAAACAAAAGGTGGTCAAAATGTTACAAATGGAAGGAAGAACTCAAACTATCACCATTTGTACACAATATAATAGTATACTTAAGTGACCCAAAAATTCCACCACAGAAAACCTAAATCTGATAAACAAGTACAGCAAAGAAGCTGGATATAAAATAAACTCAAACAAATCAGTGGCTTTCCTCTACACAAAGGTTCTAAACACAAAGGTTTCTCTAAACAGACTGAGAAAATATTAGGGAAACAACACCCTTCACAATAGTCACAAATAATATACAGTACGTTGGGGTGATACTAACTAAAAAAGTCAAAGAAAGATCTCAGAAGATGGAAAGATCTCCCATGCTCATGGATTGCCAGGATTCATATTGTAAAGATGATCATCTTGCCAAAAGTAATCTACAGATTCAATGCAATACCCATCAAAATTCCAAGTTAATTATTCACAGAATTAGAAAGAGCAATTTGCAAATTCATCTGGAATAGCAAAAAACCTAGGATAGTGAAAACTACCCTCAGTAATAAAACAACGTCTGAAGGAATCACAGTCCCTAACCTCAGTATGTACTACAGAGCAATTGTGATACAAACTGAATGGTATTGGTATAGTTAGAGGCATGTAGATGAACAGAATAGAATTGAAGTCCCAGAAATTAACCAACCTGCCTATGGTTACTTGATCTTTGACAAAGGAGCTAAAACTATTCAGTGGAAAAAAGACAGCCTTTTCAACAAAAGGTGCTGGCTCAACTGGCAGTTAGCATATAGAAGAATGCAAATTGATCCATTCTTATCTCCTTGTACAAAGGACAAGTCCAATGTTATTGAGGGACTCCACATAAAACCAGAGACAGTGAAACTTATAGAGGAAGAAGAGGGAAGAGCCTCGAACATGGGCATATGGGAAGACTTCCTGCACCAATGGCTTGTGCTGTTAGATCAAGAATTGACAAATGGGACCTCATAAAATTGCAAAGCTTGTGTAATGCAAAGTATCCTGTTAATAGGAAAAAGTAGTAAGCAACAGAGTGAGAAAAGATCTTTAACAATCCTAAATCTGAGGGCTAATATCCAATGTACACAAAGAACTCAGGAAGTTAGACTCCAGAGAACCAAACAACCCTATAAAAATGGGGTACAGAAGTAACAAAGAATTCTCTACTGAGGAATACTGAATGTCTGAGAAGCACCAAAACCCATTTTTTTCAATATCCTTTGTTATCAGAGAATTTGTGATTTAAAACAACCCTGAGATTCCACATCACAGTAGTCAGAATTGCTAAGATCAAAATCTCAGATGACAACAGATGCTGGAAAGGTTGTGGAGAAAGATGAACACTCATCCATTGCTGGTGGGATTGCAAGCTGGTACAACCACTCTGGAAATCAGTTTGGCAGTTCCTCAGAAAATTGGACATAGTGCTACCTGAGGACCCAGCAATAGCACTCCTGGGCATATACCCAGAATATGCTCCAACATGCAATAAGGATACTGCTACATTATGTTCACAGCTGCCTTATTTATAATAACACTCCTTCATGATAAAAGTCTTGGAAATTTCAGGAATTCAAGGCCTATCCCTAAACCAAATAAAAGCAATATATAGCAAATGAGTAGTCAACATGAAACTACATGAAGAGAAACTTGAAGCAATCTCACTAAAATCAGGGACTAGACAAGGCTTCCCACTCTCTTCTTACCTATACAATATAGTACTTGATGTCCTAGCTAGAGCAATTAGACAACAAAAGGAGATCAAAGGAATAAAAATTGGAAAGGAAGAAGAAAAAATATCACTATGTGCAGATGATATGATAGTATACATGAGTGGCCACAAAAATTCCACCAGCGACCTCTTTAAACTGACAGACAACTTTAGTAAAGAAGCTGTATATCAAATTTATTCAAACAAATCTGTGACCTTTCTCTACATGAAGAATAAACAGGCTAAGAATGAAACTAGGTTAATACCACCCTTACAATAATAACAAATCGTATAAAATAACTTTGTGTGACTCTAACTACAAAAGTGAAAGATCTGTATGATGAAAACTTCAAATCTCTTAAGAAAGAAATCAAAGATCTCAGAAGATGGAAAGACCTCCCATACTCATAGATTGCCAGGATTAGTATAGTAAAAATGGCTATATTGCCAAAAACAATCACCAGATTCAATGCAATCACTATCAAAATTACAACTCAATTCTTCACCAAGTTAGAAAGGGCATTTTGCAAATTTATCTGGAATAACAAAAACCTAGGGTAGCAAAAACTAACATTAACAATAAAAGAACCTCTGGTGGAATCACCATTTCTGACCTCAAGCTGCACTACAGAACAATTGTGAAAAAAACTGAATGGTACTGGTACAGTGACAGACAGGTAGATGAATGGAATAGAATTAAAGAACTAGAAATGAACCCACACCTATGGTCACTTGATCATTGACAAAGGAGCTAAAACCATGAGTTGAGAAAAGACAGCACTTTCAAAAAATGGCACTGGCTGAACTGGCAACTAGAATGTAGAAGAATGTAAATTGATCCATACTTATCTCATTGTACAAACCTCAAATCCAAGTGGTTCGAGGAACACCACATAAAATCAGAGACACTGAAACTTATAAAGGAGAAAGTGCCAAGATATGGGCACAGAGAAAAAAAATCCTGAACAGAACACTAATGGCATGTGCTGTAACATCAAGAATTAACACATGGAACCTCTTAAAATTGCAAACCATCTATAAGGGAAAGGACACCGTCAATAAGAAAAAATGGAAACCAACAGATTGGGAAAATATCTTTACTAATCCTAAATCCAATAGAGGGCTATTATCCAATATATACAAAGAACTCAAGAAGTTGGACTCCAGGAAACCAAATAACTCTTATAAAATTGGGGTACAGTGCTCAACAAATAATTCTCAACTGAGGAATATGGAATGGCTGAGAAGCACCTAAAACATGTTCAATGTTCTTTCTCCCACATCAGATAATGCAGAGATCCCACCTCACACCAGGCTGAATGGCTAAGTTTAAAGTCTAAGGTGCCAGCATATGCTGACAAAGAGTTAGAAGAGGAGGAAAACTCTTCCATTGCTGTTCTGATTGCAAGCTGGTACAACCACACTGAAAAACAGAAAATTCAGCTGTTCCTAAGAAAAGTCAACATAGTGCTACCAGAGGATCTAGCAATACCACTCCTGAGGGAGGTAACCTAATCACAAAAGAACACACATGATATGCATTCATTGATAAGTGAATATTAGTCTAGAAGCTTGGTATACTCAGGATACAATTCCCAAAACACATGGAAGTCAAAAAGAAGGAAGACCAAAGTGTGGATAATTTGATCCTTCTTACAAGGGAGAACAAAATACCCATGGGAGGAGTCACTGAGACAAAGTATAAAGCAGAGACTCAAGGAATGACCATCGAGGGACTGGCCCACCTAGAGATCAATCCCATAGAAAAGCACCAAAACCATACACTATTGTAGATGCTAACAAGAGCTTGCTGACAAGAACCTGATATAGGTGTCTCCTATGAGAGTCTGCCATTGACTGACAAATACAGAAATGGATGCTCACAACCATCCACTGGACAGAGCAGAGGGTCTCCAATTAAGGTAATAGAGAAAGTACCCAGGTAGCTGAAGGGCTTTGTACTCCCATAGGAGGAATTACAATATAAACTAACCAGTATCTCCAGAGCTCCCTGGTACTAAACCGCCTACCAAAGAAAACACATGATTGGACTCATGGCTCCAGCTGCACATGTAGCAGATAATGCCTTGTCAGTCATCAATGGGAAGAGAGACTCTTGTTCCTGTGAATGTTATATAGGGACAGCCAGGGCCAGGAAGTAGAAGTGGGTGGGTTGATCAGGGATAGGGGGGAAAGGATAAGGGGTTTTCAGAGGGAAATCTAGGAAAGAGGAAAACTTTTGAAATGTATATTATGAAAATATCTAATAAAAAAGAATTTTAAAAAAGAAATACCATATAGAAAGCTTCTATTATAGGTTCTTCCTAAGACATGAAATATGAAAAGCAGTTGAAGTGACATTGCCACAAATTAAAATGAATTAGGCAATAACTACATGGCGAATGCTACTACATCTAGAACCTAGTACGAGGAACAGGTTATAACCTGCTGAGGTATTGGCCAAAGGCAACCTATAGTCCAGTTTCATTTCTCAGGTAATCCCAAACCTATTTATTTTCTTTCCAAAACAGTATATTTGCTTATTGCTGAGACAGTAAAAACATAAAGCAACAACCAGAGATATTGTGCTGTTTGTTTAGCAGAATTGTTTATCCCTAATGAATTATATTCATAGTACTCTATGGTACTACAAAGGCATAGGAGGATAAAATAAATTATTACTCTCGCCGAGCTAAAGAATTGTTGATGTCCAATGCTAACCTCCCTGTAAGATATGTTCACTGGTTTATCTAATTTTCCAAATGGTTTGGAGTTTCCTACCACTGTATAATTGGCAATATTATGGATTTCTGAGTTAAAAAAAACATATGTGATACTGCTTATGAGGCCAAGAATATAACATCATAAGGACCTGGACCCTACCTTAAGATCTACTATTTTTTTAAATAATTTTATTTCTTTACATTTTTAATGATATCCTCCTTTCCAGGTATTTCTCCACAAACACCCCATTTCATTTTTTATTTTCCCTATACACTTTACCTCTATGAAGGTGCTCCTTGCCTACTCACCCACTCAAACCTCACCACTCTAACATTCTCCTATATTGGGACATCAAGCATCCATAGGACCAAGGGCTTCTCCTCCCATTGATATCCGATAAGTTGATCCTCTACTACATAAGTATCTGGAGCCATGGCTCTCCATATTTATTTTATTTGTTTGGTGATTTTTTTCCCTAGGAGCTCTGGGAGATCTAGTTAGTTGATATTGTTCTTTCTTTGTAGTTGCAATCCCTTTCAGCTCCTTCATTCCTTCCCCTAGCTCATCCACTGGGGTCCCCGGGCCCATTGTGTGAGTATCTGCCTCTGTGTTGTTCACATCCTTGTAGAACCTCTCATTGAACAGCCATACCAGGATCCTGTCAGCAAGCACTTCTTGGCATCATCAATAGAGTTGTGGTTTGTTTTATGCAAAATGTATGGATCATTTTCTGGTTAAAATTTTGATATCTGTGGGTAGTCCCATCCCTCAATTTGAGGCTGTGTCTATCTACTGGAAGTAGTCTATGCTGGTTATATGTTCACTCTCTTGGGTATTTGGCTACAGTCATCACCTTTGTGTCCTGGGAGACTCTCCATTTGCTGGAGTCTGGGACTTCTAGTAGCTATCAACAGTTCCCCATTACCCATTGCTAAAAGTTTTTATTCAGTATTGTGAAACTCTGAACTTCTCTCCTCTTTTATCAAGACATGATCTTACTCTCCTTCCCCCCCCCCCTGCTTCTTCTTTCATTCACCTCCTGTGAGGTGTGTGTAAGTTCATATCTGGGTCTTCAATTCTATTCCATTTATCTACGTGCCTGTACTTGCAGTAATTTTTTTTAACCACTATTGCTCTGGACTACAACTTGAGGTCTGGGGAGGTGATTTCCCCAGAAGATATTTTATTCTTAAGAATGGATTTTGCTATCTTGAGTTTTTTATTATATATAATTGACCCCCCAAATTCCACCAGAATAATCCTACATCTGAGAAACAACTTCAGCAAAGTGGCTGAATATAAAATTATCTCAAATCAGTAGCATTCATCCAATTAAAGGATAAATGTGCTGAGAAAAAATTAGGGAAACTACACCCTTCAAAATAGTCACAAATAATATAAAGTATCTTGATGTGACCCAATCCAAGCAAGTGTATGACAAGAAGTTGAAGTGTCTGAAGAAAGAAGTCTAAGATGATCTCAGAAGATAGACAGATCTCCCATGCTAATTGGAAGGATTAACACAGTAAACAATAGCCATCTTACCAAAAGTAATCTACAGATTTTATGCAATCCCCATCAAATTCCAAATCAATAATTCACAGAGATAGAGCAATTCTCAAATTCACCAAAAATCTACCTTTAGTACTACAAATAAAGTGGGTAATGAAATGACTCCTAAAGATATACTTCTTTTCCACTAGATCATTTAGAGTTCCACTGAGAAGCTTAATATGTATATCAACAATGTACAGAAACTGAAAGACTTTGGAGTGCGCTTAATCTTATATAACTTTTCTTTATCACACCCTCCTATCAAGGATCAGGGAACTAAGCAGAAGGTGAGACAGTAGGATTTTTACAGACCAGATTTGGTCAGTGATGATAATGCATGTTTTTAGATGCAATAAGAACAATGTTCACATAAATCCAATGAGCATATAACAACTTTCACAAGACCAGTACAAGGGAGGAAATTTCTCAGCTTTAAGCAGGGAAAAGATTTAGATTCTGTCACCCAAGTTAAGAACCTATGCAAAATTCATAATTTCTTATAGAGGAAATATATGTTTTACATATGAACAGACATGGCTTTGATTCAGGAAAATTTGCCAGAATAAATCAGTCTTCATTTTTAATTCTTTTTTGGTTTCTATTATTTTTTATCTGAAATAGAGAAAGAGAAAAGAGACAAAGAGACAGAAAGAGAGAGAAGCAGAAAAAGAGAAAGAAAAAAAGTCAGAGAAATCATGATATTGAGATAGTGTAGAGAGTGGAGATAGTCTGCAAAAAGCTGAAAATGAGAAAATATACTCTACAAAGCTACTAAAATGGAATAAATCAATAAATTACTCAAATATAAATAATCATTACTGATCATACACATGTAACAGAAAAAATAACAGTCATTAGAATATAAAACATTGTGCTACTTTGTAAAATAGTTACAACATAGTATATTTCAAACATCAGTATTCAAGTAAAATGAGGCAGAAATCATATAGCATCCATGGTTATACAGTATCTTTCATTCATTATTCTGAAAGAAATTCTTAGGAATAATTTTTATTGCAGAGATTTTCTAGCCATGTGTCAGTTCAAGATTACTCCTGGGTTTACATTCATCACATGACATACTATTTTACTTCAAATTACCTGGTCCTTTTCCTTCTATATCTTCTCTACCAATAATCCATGGTTCTTTGTTTTGTTCAAGACAAAAGATTACGTCTGGCTTTGAAACAGCAATACCTGTATATTCAAATAAGCACAAAAATATATCATTGAATATAGTTATGTACTAGCACACAGAATTGTGACATGTATGTGAGATGGAAAGAATAAACACTAAATGAATGACTTTTTATAGTCACTTCTTTCCAATGAGTTTTAGAGTCTCCATACTCAATCCTCTTTAAATGATTAACTTCACTGTACATTTATAACATTCAATAAGGCCAACTGTGGAAGCCAAATTATATTAACATATAAAAGCAACAGTCTGCCTTTTCAAAAAGAGTATAACATTTACTGACTAGGATATTTAATGTAAAAACAAGAAAAAGGTAAATAACATATTGGCTGTAATCAGAGAGTATTCAATACATATAAAAACTGAATGGTAAGGCCAATTAATGGATGTCAGTCCCAAATTGTAATAGTAGTTTTAGATATCTGTTAATGAAGTAGAAATTATGGAGTAAAAAATATTCCTACCCACGGAAACCAGGTTATTGTAATTTTCCAACATGACATCTCTGTACAAAGCCCTCTGAGCAGAATCCAGATATTCCCACTCCTCCTTGGAGAACTCTACAGCCACATCCATGAAAGTCAATAGTTGCTGAAATTAAATTTTCAGTATTCTCTTTGTCAATTGGTCAAAGAAATGTTAGTTAAATATAGAACGTTTTTTTGCTATCAATAGCTTACATGCATATTTGATAAATTATGTCTGAGACAAAGAATGCTGTCATTTTTCTGATCAGTTCCAATAGTCAAAAAAATCTCATGCTGATGGTGGTCACCTTTTGGAGGATATATGACATGATCCCCTAAATGATCACCAAAGCCAGTAAAAATCAGGGAGATTTTCAACAACCTTCATAGGAGTACAAACATTATATTTCTGGAGCATCAATAAAATTTAAATCATAATTAGGTCAACATAACATGAAAAAAACATATTAAATTGTTGCAGAAAAGTAAGGCTGAGAACTATTGCACTAAGTCCTTTAATGAAAGATTCATGAAATATGTAACTTTTTTCTTTCCAACTTTTATTAGATATTTTCTTCATTTACATTTCAAGTGTTATCCGGAAAGTTCCCTAAATCCTCCCCCCTCTATACACAAGTAATGACTCAAATGAATCACAGTAGAAGTCAAGTACATACATTCATCTTTAGTCTCATATAAAATCAGGTTTGTGATTAGATAATTTTAAGTATTTTCAAATTATGTTTTCATCTATGCAAGTCATACTGAAAAAAATGAAGGAGATTGGCAAAAGGAAAAACCTACTTTTAGCTCAACAATGACATAACATTTAAAGAAGTAGTACTGAAAATCATATGCAAAAAAGTTCTGTAAATTTGAGTCAGAATAGGGAAGATTGAAATTTCTGAAAATGAAAATTTCTGTAAAAACACAATTTTTAAAAAAACCATGCATATATTTACCTTAGAAAAAGACATCTTTCCTTTCTCAATCAGAAGTGAATGCCTCATAAAAGTTATATTAAATTTTCACCTTCCAATAACTATCTGCGTGTAGAGGCAACAGACCCTCCCTGTTTCTAAAAAAATTGAAGAGTAGAAAGCAGAAATCAGTATGAGCCACATCCCATGGCTTGTGCCCGAGGAAGTAGGAAGAAGAGACAAGCTTCTATAGGCAGGAGAAACAAAAGATCTTCGTAAACAAATCCATATATTTGCCTGAGATGTTTTATCAAAACAGAATTGACACATCGTTTTTCAATAATGGCCAGAATCATTTAAGTATCACCTGAGATGTTTTATCAAAACAGAATTGACACATCTTTTTTCAATAATGGCCAGAATCATTTAAGTATCACCAGGTGAAGGGATTTCTCATACTGGTAAGCAAGAGACTTTCCTCGAGCCGAGATAAACAAGGCAATAAATGCCTGTTTCACCACTGTCTGCAGAGAGATATTTCTTCTAGCTTCTTTGTCCCATTCTAAAATACCACAATTTTGGGGATTTTAAGGAAGACTCAGAATCATAATATCTAACCACATGCTTTTAACAGTGATGTTGCTTCTTTTGGATTCATGATCAACAACACTACTCACTCCTATATATGACACCCCTGCACCACTTTTAATAGTTTCACCTGTCACTGAAGGCAGCTGAACTTCATTCTCCTACAACTTCTTCCATGTTGGCACTTTTGGCTGTTAAGAGTTTGAAAATAAAGTTATATTAAGGGCATCTTTAACATCCAATATCATTTAATTTCTATAACGAATATACTGGACAGCCTAAGGAGAAAAGTTGTTCTCTGCTGTAAAACACACCCAGTCTCTAGAAGAGAACTACCATGAACTCAACTTGTGCCTCAAGTTTTTGTTGAAATTTTTCATTCATTTTTTCTCTATTTGTTCTTTAATCTGGTAAGATTTTCACATTTTATGGCTGTATACCTGGGTTGGAGAAATTTCAGAAGTGCAAGATATAGTTTAGTCTACAAAGAAATTTTCAAATTTTATGGTGTACATTTAATTATCAAAATCTCTATTGTAATTAGCATTGTCTTAATAAAAATATACTGTACATATGAATATTAAGACCCATGGCACATTAAAGTCAGATGGACATACTCTATACAATGGATTTGCAACATTTGGAAGAAAGAAGGGTTCTATTTCTTAAAATGTATGTGTTTGTTATAGAGACATTCTAAGATATATAGAGAAATCATATTTTTTTGTATGCAATTGCCTCCATTAAATACTCACCACTGGTTCTGTGTGTGTTGACACATTCTGTTAACTTTGACTCTTAAGAGGCAGACACAGTGAATATCTGTTATTTGACTGAACAAATCTCCCACCTGTATATAAATGTGTTCCTGAATATTCATATTATTAAAGCTACAGTGGAACTTGAACCCTTTTAATGCATTTTGGAAAGTTTATGCCCATCTCATTTACTATTCTCAGTCTCCTGATGCTATTCATCTTTCTTTTTCATTAGGTAAAAAGTATTTTATATTTGATTCATAGTAATTTGGTCTGAGTATCTTCTGTTTCTACTTTTTCTATTCCTTATGCTTCTAAAATACATTCATTTTCAAGAATTTATAACATCATTATTTTCACAGTGTTTATTATTACTATTATTATTATTAGTAGTAGTAATAGTAATAGTAGTAGTAGTACTACCTTACTTATAATGATGAAAGTAGAAACAATCCAATGGGCAAGCCACCAATCCCTGACATTACTAATGATAGTCTGTTAATCTTGCTGATAAGAGCCTAGTATAACAAGGCTCTAGTCAGTACCTGACTAAAACATATGCATATATACACAGCCAAATTTTGAATGGCGTTTGGTAACATTTATGAAGTGTTTGATGCCTGACAGAAGGCCCTGAAGGGAATATAAACACCAGAGAAGGACCAAGAGAATCAAGTAACAACGTGGACTCCTGTGAGTCCTCAGAGACTAAAGCAGCAATCAAGGAACATACAAGGGCAGAAATGAGGTCGTGACCACATATGTAGTAAATATGCAACTCAGGTTTTATGTGATTTCCCCCAAAATTTGGGATACAGGCTACTTCTAAAGTTGTAGGATAACTGTGGTATCTGAGACCACTATTCTTTATTAATAATAATTGCTAACAAATCTTAAAAATAAATGCCTCATTGAATTTACAACATTGCAGTCAGAAGTAGAAGTAGATGGAAGGTGAACTTTCTAGTATACAGAAAAGATGTCACCCCATAATAACTACTATACCCAGCAAAATTTAAATCATATAGATTGAAAAAATAAAATATTCCATAATATAGTCAATTTTATCAATATCTATATACATACCCCATCCTACAGAAGAGAGAGGGAAAAAATTCCAAACCAAGGAGAAAAACTACGCAAATGAAACACAAGTAACAATAATCTTATATTAGAAAAATCAAAGGAAGAAGGAAATACACACTGTGACAACCCTATACACACACACACACACACACACACACACACATACAGGCAAGTTAATTTTAAAATGCCTTGGTTACATCAAAGGCTGGGCACTGCTAAACCTTACCCTGCTACCCCAAGCCCAATTGGGGACATGGCCAGTGCACACCCACCCATATTTTCACAGTTGGTTTTCTCTCTTACAGCTCCTATGACCCATCCTCATCCCTTGAGTCATGGAGAATCTGTCTCTATCTTTCATTTCCTAGCCTGCACAAATCTAAATGTGTCACCCTCATCTCTTTTCCCAACCACTGTCTGCTGTCATCTTTATTTATTGACCAAAAACCAATTGGGGACAAGGAATTTCAGCAACTGGACACAAAAATTACTGATTAAATCAAAGCATTAGAGCCAATCCCCAGAATGGAATTAATATCTCATCAATGTTTTCAGTGACATGTGTTTATTCACTATTGGACAATATGAAGTGAAACAGACACAATAATAACACTGAATAGTCAAAACTATTCTAGCTAAGTGTCACACAGTTAACATAGAAGCAGCTATTCCCTGAACTATTATGTGTGGACTTGGCAGACATTGACACACTTGGACTTGGGGAACTCAAGGGCTCCTCATTATGGAGGGAGAAGTAGGATAATGTGGGCCCATACAGGTGCTGTCAAGTAAGAGCTCACACTGTAATGCTAGACATGGATGTTTCCTCCTTGATCATTTGTCAATCTGGGATATATGAGGTGGACACATATACTTCCCTGAAGGGAAGTTAGACTCTGCACTGAGATAGCCCCTGAAGTGACAGACAGCATGGTGCTATGCCCTAGATGATTGGTGCCCGTGAATTTGGAAGTGAGGGTTCACATAGTAGATTTTTGTGCTGATAATTCTGTATATATATTTCAGATTTCTACATACTGTTTTGTTTGCATGCTTAGGTTTGTTTTAGTTTTGTTTTTTGATTTTGTTTTGCTTGGATATTGCTTTTGTTTTGTTTTGTTGTTGTTTTTTAATGGAGGCCTCTCTTCTATAATACATTCCATGTATAGTTTCCTCTTACCACTTCCCCTTTTTCATTTCTATTTTTTTGTATTCTCATCTAACTCTAATATTTATTAATTTTTTTATTTTTTAAATATTTTCTTCATTTACATTTTAAATGCCTCCCTGATTGTATCTTGGGTAATCAGAGTTTCTGGGCTAATACTCACTTATCAGTGAGTACATGTTATGTGAGTTCTTTTGTGATTGGGCTACCTCACTCAGGATGATACCCTCAGAGCTTGTGTCTCTAGATGCTTATGTAGCAGAAGATGGCCTAGTTGGCCATCATGGGAAGAGATACCACTTGGTCATGCAAACCTTATATCCCCCAGTACAGGGGAACACCAGTGCCATAATGTGGGAGTGGGTGGGTAGGGGAGGCAGGTGGGGGATGGGGGAAGATATAGGGGACTTTCGGGATAGCATTTGAAATGTAAATGAAGAAAATATCTAATAAAAATTGGAGAAAAAAATGCCTCCCTGAAAGTCTCCTACACCCTCCACCAGACCTGCTCCTCAGACCACCCACTCTACTTTCCTGGCCCTGGTATTCCCCTGTATTGTGGCATATAATCTTTGTAAGACCAAGGGCCTCTTCTCCCACTGATGGCCTACAAGGTCATCCTCTGCTACATATGCAACTAGAGATACAAGCTCTGGGTGGTACAGATTAGATCATATTGTTGTTCCTCCTATAGGGTTGCAAACCCCTTTATCTCCTTGGGTACTTTCTCTAGCTCACCACATTGGGAATCCTCTGTTCTATCCAATAGATGACTGTGATCATCCACTTCTGTATTTGCCAGGCACTGGCATAGCCTCAAAAGAGACACCTATATCAGGGTCCTGTCAGCAAAAACTTGCTGGTATAAGCAATGGAGTCTGGGTTTGGTGGATGTTTATGGGATGGATCTCCAGGTGGGCCAGTCTCTGGATGGTCCTTCCTTCTATCTCAGCTCAGAACTTTGTCTCTGTAACTCCTTCCATGAGTATTTTGTTCCCCATTCTAAGAAATAATGAAGTATCCACACTTTAGTCTTCCTTCTTCTCGAGTTTCATGTGTTTTTCAAATTGTATCTTAAGTATTCTACGTTTCTGGTCTAATATCCACTTATCAGTGAGTGCATACTATCTGAGTTCTTTTGTGATTGGGTTTCCTCACTCAGGATGATATCCTCTATATACAGCAATTTGCCGAAGAATTTCATAAATTCGGTATATTTAATAGTTGAGTAGTACTCCAATGTGTAAATATATCACATTTTTTTTTGTATCCATAACTCTGTTGAGGGACATCTGTGTTCTTTCCAGCTTCTGGCTGTTATTAATAAGGCTTCTATGAACAGAGTAGAACATGTGACCTTATTACCAGTTGGAACATCTTCTGAGTATATGCCCAGGAGAGATATTGCTGGTTCTTCAGGTAGTAATTTGTACAATTTTCTGAGGAACTGCCAGACTGACTTCCAGAGTGGTTGTATAATCTTGCAATCCCACCAGCAACAGAGGAATGTTATTCTTTCTCCACATCCTTGCCAGCATCTGCTGTCACCTGAATTTTTGATCTTAGCCATTCTAAGTGGTGTGAGTTGGAATCTCAGGGTTTTTTGATTTGCATTTCCCTGATGATTCAGGATGTTGAACATTTTTTTCAGGTGTTTCTCAGCCATTTGCTATTCCTCATTTGAGAATTCTTTGTTTAGCTCTGTACCCCATTTTTTCCAACTTTTATTAGATAATTTCCTCATTTACATTTCAAGTGTTATCCAGAAAGTTCTCTATACCCTCCCCACTCCCGGCCCTGCTCCCCTACCCACCCACTCCCACATCTTGGCCCTGGCGTTCCCCTGTACTGGAGCATATAAAGTCTGCATGACCAAGGGGCCTCTCTTCTCAATGATGGCCAACTAGGCCATCTTCTTCCATATATGCAGCTAGAGACATGAGCACAGGGGGAACTAGTTAGTTCATGCTATTCTTCCACCTATAGGGTTGAAGACCCCTTCAGCTCCTTGGGTACTTTCTCTAGCTCCTTCCTTGGGTGTCCTGTGTTCCAACTAATAGCTGACTGTGAGCATCACTTCTGTTTTTGCCATGCACTGGTATAGCCTCCCACGAGACAGCTATATCAGGGCCCTTTCATCATTATCTTGCTGGCATATGCAATAGTGTTTATTTTTGGTGGCTGATTATGGGATGGATCCCTGGCAGCCACAGTCACTGGTTGGTCCATCCTTTTAATTCAGCTTCCCACATGATCTCTGTAACTCCTTCAGTGTGTGCTTTGTTCTTAATTCTGGGAAGGGGCGAAGAGACCATATTTTGAACTTCATTGTTCTTGAGTTTCATGTGATTAGTGAATTGTATCTTGGGTAGTCTAGGCTTCTGGGCTAATATCCACATATCAGTGAGTACATGTTATGTGAGTTCTTTTGTGATCGGGTTACCTCACTCAGGATGACACCCTCCAGATCCATCAATTTGCCTAGGAATTTCATATATTCATTGTTTCTAATAGCTGAGTAGTACTCCATTGTGTAAATGTACCAATTTTCTTTTTTGTTTCCATTCCTCTGTTGAGGGACATCTGGGTTTTGTAGCTTCTGGCTATTATACATTTTTAATGGGGTTATTTGATTTTCTGGGGTCCAGCTCCTTTAGTTCTTTGTATAAATTGAATATGAGTCCCCTACCTGATTTAGGATTTGTAAACATCCTTTCCCAATCTGTTGGTGGCCTTTATGTCTTATTGACAATGTGTTTTGCCTTACAGAAACTTTGCAATTAATAATTTTTTGATTCCTGAACGTATAGCACCAGTCATTGCTGTTCTGTTCAGTAATTTTCCCCCTGTGCCCATATCTTTGAGATTTTCTCCACTTTCTCCTGTATAAATTTTAGTGTCTCTGATTTTATGTAGAGTTTTTAATCTACTTAGACTTGAGATTTGACAAGGAGATAAGAGTGGATCAATTCCCAGTCTTCAACATGATCATTGCCAGTTGAGATAGCACCATTTCTTGAAAATGAATCTTTTTTCTACTGGATGGTTTTAGCTTTTTTATCAAAGATCTTGTGACCATAGGTGTGTGAGCTCATTTCTGGGTCTTCAATTCTATTCCATTAATCTATCTGTTTGTCACTGTACCAGTTACATGCAGTTATTATCACTATTGCTCTGTAGTACAGGTTGAAGTCAGGGATGGTGATTCCACCAGAGGTAATTTTATTGTTGAGAATAGTTTTTGCTATCCTAGGTTTTCATTATTCCAGATCAATTTGCAAATTGCCCTTTCTAACTTGGTGAAGAATTGAATTGGAATTAGATGGGGATTACAAAGAATCTGTAGATATCTTTAGGCAAGATAGCCATTTTTACAATATTAATCCTGCCAAACCATGAGCAGGGGTGATCTTTCCAACTTGAGATCTTGGATATATTTCTTCAGAGACTTTAAGTTCTTGTCATACAGATCTTTCACTTCCTTAGTTAGAGTCACACCAATGTATTTTATATTATTTTTTACTATTATGAAGGGTGATATTAACCTAATTACTTTCCCAGCCTATTTATCCTTTGTGTAGAGAAAGTCCACTGATTTGTTTGAAATAATTTTTTCCACCAACTATACTGAAGCTGTTTATCAGCTTTAGGAGTTCTCTGGTGGAATTTTTAGGGTCACTTATATTTACTATCATATCATTTGCAAATAGTGATATTTTGACTTCTTCCTTTCCAGTTTGTAACCCTTAATCTCCTTTTGTTTTCTAATTGCTCTGGCTAGGATTTCAAGTACTATATTGATTAGGTAGGGAGAAAGTGGGCAGCCTTGTCTAGTCCCTGATTTTAGTGGGATTGCTTCAAGTTTCTCTCCATTTAGTTTGATATTGGCTACTGGTTTGCTGTATATTGCTTTTATTATGTTTAGTTATGTGCCTCTAATTCCCGATCTTTCCAACACTTTATTATGAATGTGTGTTGGAATTTGTTAAACATTTTCTCAATATCTAATGAGATGATCATGTGGGTTTTTTTTTCCCTTTGAGTTTGTTTATATAGTAGATTACATCAATGGATTTCTGTATAGTAAACCATTCAGGCATCACTGGAATGAAGCCTACTTGATCATGATGCATGATTGTTTTGATGTGTTCTTGGATCAGTTTGTGAGAATTTTATTGTTTTTGAGTCTATACTCATAAGGGAAATTGGTTTGAAGTTCTCTTTTTATGTTTGGTCTTTATGTGGATTAGGTATCAGAGTAATTGTGGCTTCATAGAATGAATTAGGTAGAGTATCTTCTGTTTCTATTTTGTGAAATACTTTATGGAGAATTGGAATTACGTCTTCTTTGAAGGTCTGATAGAACTCTGAATTAAATCCCTCTGGTCCTGGGCTTTTTTTGGTTAGGAGACTATTAATTACCGATTCTCTTTCTTTAGGGGATATGGGACTGTTTAGATCGTTTATCTGATCCTGATTTAATTTTGGTAACTGTTATCTGAATTACCTCAGGTTCTTTGTCATGTCTCCCTTTTCATTTCTGTTTTTGTTAGTTAGGATACTGTCCATGTGCACTCTAGTTAGTCTGGCTAAGGGTTTATCAATCTTTTTGATTTTCTCACAGAACCAGCTCCTGGTTTGGTGGATTCTTTGTATAGTTATTTTTTTTTCCACTTAGTTGATATCAGCCCTAGTTTGATTATTTCCTGCTCTCTACTCCTCTTGGGTGAAGTTCCTTTCTTTGTTCTAGAGCTTTTAGTTGTGCTGTCAGGCTGCTAGAATATGCTCTCTCTATTTTCTTTTTGGTGGCTCTCAGAGCTATGAGTTTTCCTATTAGGACTGCTTTTCATTCTACTTCATATGTTTGGTATGTTGTGGCATCATTTTCATTAAACTCTAAAAGGTCTTTAATCTATTTATTTCTTCCTGGCCCAAGGTATCATTCAGTAGAGTGTTGTTCAGCTACCACATGAATGTTGTGTATATTTATTTTGTTACTTAAGATCAGCATTAGTCTGTGGTGATCTGATAAAATGCATGGTATAATATCAATATTTTTGTATCCGTTGAGGCCTGCTTTGTGAACAATTATATGGTCAATTTTGGAGAAGGTATCATGAGGTACTGTGAAAAAGGTATATAATTTTCTTTTAGGATAAATTGTTCTGTAGATATTTGTTAAATCCATTTGTTTCAAAACTTTGGCATGTTTCATTGTGTCTGTTTGGTTTCTGTTTCCACGAACTGTCCATTGATGAGAGTGTGGTGTTGAAGACTCCTAGTATTATTGTTTACAGAGCAATGTGTGCTTTGAGCTTCACTAAGTTTCCTTAATGAATCTGGCTGCCCTTGGATTTGGAGCATAGATATTCATAATTGAGAGTTCATCTTGGAAGATTTTAACTTTGATGATTATGAAATAACCCTCCTTGTCTTTTTTGATAACTTTGGGTTGGAAGTCAATTTTAATCGATATTAGTATGGCTAATATCTTTGTTTCTTTGGACCATTTGCTTGGAAAATTGCTTTCCAGCCTTTTACTTTTAAGTAGTGTCTGTCCTTGGCCCTGAGGTTGGTTTCCAGTAGGCAGCAAAATGTTGGGTCCTGTTTATGTAGCTAGTTTGTTAGTCTCTCTCTCTCTCTCTCTCTCTCTATTTTACAGGAGAATTGATTCCCCTGATATTAAGATATATTTAGGAACAGTAATTGTTTCTGCTATTATTTTTGTTGTTAGAGTTGGGATTTGGTTCTTATGGTTCTTATTTTTTATTTTTTTAATTTTTTTGGTTTTTGTTTTTTTGAGACAGGGTTTCTCTGTGTAGCCCTGGCTTTCCTGGAACTCACTTTGTAGAAGAGGATAACCTCGTATTTAGAAATCTGCCTGCCTCTGCCTCCCAAGTGCTGGGATTAAAGGCATGCACCACCACTGCCCAGTGGGTCTCTTCTTTTATTATCCTTTTGTTGAAGGATCACTTCCTGGCTTTTTCTAGGTCATAAGTTCCTCCTTGTGTTGGAGTTTTCCCTTCATTATCCTTTGAATGGCAGGATGCATTTAAAGATATTGTGTGAATTTGTTTTTGTGATGGAATGCTTTGGTTTCTCCATCTAAGGCAACTGAGAGTTTTGCTGGGTTTAGAGTCTGGGCTGGCATTTGTGTTCTCTTTGGGTCTGTATAACATCTGTCCAGTATCTTCTTGCTTTCATAGTCTCTGGTGAGAAACTGGTGTAAATCTAATAGTACTTTTCTTATGTTTGCCTTTTACCAACTCGTACTCTCTGGTGTTAAATGTTTTACCTGTCTGCCTGGAGCTTGTTCCTCCTGTAATTCTGTTAGCCTTTGTCAGCACTCCTGGGAATTCAACTCTCTCCTGAGTCCCAGTGGTCAGAGCACTGTATGAGGGCATGCTCTCCTCTTGCAGGGAATGTACACAGAGGTCTGGAGCTCAGCTCTAACTTCTGGTTAAAGATGAAGGCCTGAAGAGACCCTGTCCAAGAAATTCTGTTTCTTCTGAGGCCTAAACACTCTCCTGTGGGAACTGGTCTCTGAGAGACCTGGGATACAAGGTGGCACTCTCACCTGACTCCTGGGGTTAGAGCCTTCTCTTACTGACCCTCCTCAGTAATTATAAGATCCTGGGTATGATATGGTGCCTGAGACTTGGAGAGTCCTCTGAGGACTGTGGGACTATCTACTGTGTTCACACCCAAGGTGTCCCAGGTCTGGTGCAGACTGGGCAGAACCCCAGCAGCTGGTCAGGTATGTTTCCTTTGTCCCTCTTCTGGCTGGCACAGGTCTCTGCTGGTTGTTTTGGAACAGATGTTGCATTCCACTCACCAGTAATCACAAGATTCTGGGTGTGTTATAGTTCCTGAGGTGTGGAGAGTTCTCTGTGGACCCTCTGGGCCTCTTGTCTGCGTGGGTCGAGTTTTCTGGAGCAAAGTGGGCAAGGATTCAGCAAGTGACAAAAAGACACTACACAAAGGGTTGTGGATCTGAATGTAATTTGTCAAATTGAGCATCAGACTTTTTATACAGAAGAAAATAGGGGAGTTAGGTAACACATCAGCAAGGTACAATGAGATCACCAAATGCTTAATGACACTTACACAAAGCAGAGGAAATGTAAATACAAAGACTAGTAGGAACTGGGCAAAAACAACTGAGACAAAGTCAGCTCTATCTAAGGTCAGCTATAGTATTAGAAGCCAGGTGTAAGGTCTTAACACTCCCAGGGCAAGAGCATTCACACCCAAGTCATGGTTCTAATTAAGGAGTTCTGCTCTAGCTAACCTTCTCATGAATAATGCAATACTCTAAAACCACAGCCCAATCTACTTCCTTAACCATTGTAAATTCCTGTATATGGGAGTGACTTTTTACTAATAACTAATGTAGTCTGCCATATGTAACTATAATAAGAATTCTAAATTTACATTGCTAAACTTGCTCTGACATTTCTAACTCTATGTAGTAGATAGTAATGCCTGATTTATTTCACTATCTCTCTTACAATAGTAAAGGCAATTCTGAATGTCACTGAATAGGCAACATTCTTTCAAATTCCAAGCCCAGGGTTGGCTCAAGGACCACCCAGGGCATTGATGAAGGCCAGGAATCAAAGCTCAATCTTGCTTAGGTATTAACAAAACAATACTGAAAGGAAGCACACAGATCTGTTTACCAACTAAAGCAAGGACATTGGAGCATTCTTTATACAGGATGCCACAACTACAGGAGACCAAGTCTCCATGAACTTCTTGCCTCTGGACTGAGCTCAGACTTTCCAGCCTGTCAGGTGGGTCACTACTGGAGTGGATGTAGTGTGGGACCACTTGCAGACTCTGTGCCAAAGGTGGCCCAGCCACACCTCTTCCATTTCTTCTTCAGAAAGTTACAGGCCTCTAAAAGATGATAGTCAAATAGTACAAGACAAGATACATTAAGCCAAGATAAAGACCATCTTATTGAGATTAGACAAGGCTACCCAATTAAAGGAAGTGAATCTCAAGAGCAGGTAAAAGCATTAGAGATATATCAGCTCACCCAGTGAAAATTCTCACAAAACATCAAGAGAGCAGCCATAGCATATATGCAGAAGACCTGGTACAGACAATTGAAGGCCCTGAACAGGACATGTCAGTCTTGTAAGGCCATTTGAGGGCCCTGCTCAGATGATTTTGTAGGCTCTGGTCTCCTGGCTTTCTCTATCCTCTCTGACTTCTACAGACTTTCTTTCCTTCTTTCTCTAGAGTTCCCTAACACTGGGGGGAGGAAGATGATGGGGACATGCAATTTAGACTTTCTGCATAATATCTCTCTGTGGGTCTCTGTTTCTTTCTGTTGCTGAAGGAAGCCTTTCTGCTGATGACTGGACTCGGTATTTCTATTTGAGTACAGAATAATATCATTTGGAAACATGTATTGTAAGTCATGTTTAGTCGTACCCTAGTTCCTTAGTTTCTGGCCCTCCAGGCAGTGCATGGCATGTGCTCCAACTTGTGCAATGAACCTTAAATTAAATCAAACATTACTTGGCCACTCAAATTTTGCACCACCATTAGCTCAGCAAATCTTGAAGGCAGGACTGGTATATGATTTTCTCTGTTGGCACCCAGGTTTCAAACAGAGGAACTATTCTGTAGGATTGAAGTCTCCAAACCTGCACCATCTCAACTTCTCTCTCTTCTGCATTTTTGAGGTTTCAAACATTTTTTTACATAGATTCTGGGGCTCAAATTCAGGTCCTCACAGCAACACAATAAGTAATTTGAAAACTCACCTCCCCAGGTCTCTTCCATCCTTTCTGTAAGAATATATATATACATATATATATTTGTGAGCAGCATCTTGAATCAGTGTACTAATGGTATAGAACAGGATCAAAGCTCTTTGAGGAGTTAGGAAACAAGAACATGTCTAAAGGGAGTTTAGGGTTCAAGAATTTGTCATTCTGTGGATGGAACAAGAGCATAGGATGAGATGGGAGAGAGTCTGTTGAGTTCAAATATACTGCTCTTGCTTTAATGAACCGATAGTGTCCAAGACATTATGGTGTCTATCATTCAATGTTGTTTTCCTTATGTCTCATTTCAGATCACATTCTGCAGTATATAATGCAATATATAATGGCACAGTATATACATTACTATTCCTAAATAGGGAAATGATAACATAGTAAGGAAACAAGGAACTAAAGCAAGATTGAAAGCCTGCTATGCAAACTCCAAATAATACATCTCTATATCTGATGTCAGAGCTTTCTTCTAATCTGTAAATCCTTTCATCTTTGCTAACACTTTTTTCCCTTGAGCTTTTTCACTACCTGTTTGAAGCTATCTTCATCATGTACCCTACAACTCAGGCATCTTCAATATCTTGGGGCTCTTTAAAGTAGTCCAGGATTCATCTTCACAGCTTCACACAATGGACTGTCTAGGCCCTCATACCATACAGTGACACCCCTGAGACTTGCCTGGTCTGGGCCAGTTTCTTAGTCATAGAAAGAGAGTTCATAATACCTTTCTACTATTCTTGAATCAAAAGCCAGAGACACATGGCCAAAGCTTCCAAGATCAAACTATGCATCACCATATCTGAAGTCAAAATATTCTTCAGATTGCAAAGTCTTTTCATCCTTGTAGACTGTACCACATTTCCTTTTACTTGGACTCATTTCAGTCCCTGTTAAGCATCTCTCCCTCACAGGTATCCCAATCCAGGTACTAACTTTTGCTTAAG
Source organism: Mus minutoides (assembly GCA_902729485.2). Taxonomy (NCBI): domain Eukaryota; kingdom Metazoa; phylum Chordata; class Mammalia; order Rodentia; family Muridae; genus Mus; species Mus minutoides. The sequence continues at coordinate 112,198 of LR751497.1, forward strand.
TTATTCTCCCTGTTGATTTAAGTAGACACATGGAGACAGCAGCTGTGGTAAAGAAAAAGATGTAATTGGAGATCCCTTATAGTTTCAGGGGTTTAGTACATGATATTCATAGCAGTGTGCAGCTAGACCGTGTTGGAGAAGCAGCTGAGTGTTCTACATCTTGCTTACACAGACAGCAGAAGTAGAGTATGTGCCAAATTAGCCATAATTTGAGCACAGGAGACCTCAGTGCCCATAAACATAATGACACACATTCTGCAATAAAGTCCCCATCTACTCCCAAAAGGCTGTATCTCCTCTTAATGCTTCTGTGAATAAACCAAGTATTCAAACATGTCTTTGAAGGCCATTTCTATTCAAACCACCACACCATATCTGAGACTACAGTGCCTCTTATTGCATAGACATTGACTATCTAAGGATAATTTAATATGAATTATATGTTCCTTTTGGGCTATTGAGCTGTCCTTTATGACAATGCAGATGGTTTTTGTTTTGGAAAATTGCCATGCTTTAGAAATTATTAGATCAGAATATATCTGCTTGACATGCTGTCCTTATTAATAGCATATTCTTTGGGTTCATACATCCTATAGATTAAATATAAGTGAAAATTTATTACTACCCAAACCTGTTAAAAACATATCTTACTGTCACTATCAGAATCCAGTTTTTAAGCCTTTAATTTCACCAGACATAATAGTATTACCAAGCACAAAATATTTTAACCATGACTTATCAAACGCTAGGTTTGTTTCTTGAATGTGAAAGATAGTATCAGGAATAAGTTAACTTTCACTGTGAAGTCTTCTTTTAACATGTCATCATGCATCACTTTATATAAATTTTGGTCATACTTTGAGATGTCAGTGGGGTTTTCACCTTTACTATGCCATCCAACTCATCATAGGATAATAATCCTACACTGTCACTACAGTGTGTTTTCAGGACCTCCTAGTGTCTCAGAGGTTCCCTGTTGACCATTTTCAAGTTTCCAGGTGTTATATCAAATTTTGATAGGCTAAGGGATTTATAAAGAAGAAAGATTTATTACTCTCAGTTTTTGAGGATGGAATAACCTTACCTAAGGTGTTAGGAAATACTTCTAGGCCTAAGTCATCTTCCCAGTAATGTATTAGATAGAGACACAGGAATACCATCTGTGTACTATCAATGGAGCTTGTCTTCAAATAGTAATCAGTAGTGGCTCCATGTAGCATCACTTATATGGACACTGATTATATCCATGAGAGAAGAGTCAAAGACATTCTTTTCATGTCTTCACACTGACAAGTTCTAAAATAAGAACTTGAGGGTTCGTTGCACAAATACATTGTATAGTAATGATATTTCCTAAGATCATACAAATACAAAAGAGAACAAATTATCAGCATACAGAGATTGCTAATGTATTATCCTAAACAAATTATAATTTCTTTGTGTAAATATACCAAATATTTGTATCCATTCCTCTGTTGAGGGACATCTGGGTTCTTTCCAGTTTCTGGCTATTATGAATAAGGCTGCTATGAACATAGTGGAACATGTGTCCTTATTACCAGATGGAATATCTTCTGGATATATGCCCAGTAGGGGTATTGCAGGATCTTCCAGTAGTACTATGTCCAATTTTCTGAGGAACCGCCAGACTGATTTNGGCCTAGTTGGCCATCATTGGAAAGAGAAGCCCCTTGGTCATGCAGACTTTATATGCCCCAGTACAGGGGAACACCAGGGCCAAGATGTGGGAGCGGGAGGGTAGGGGAGCAGGGCCGGGAAGGGGGAGGGTATAGGGAACTTTCTGGATAACACTTGAAATGTAAATGAAGAAGTTATCTAATAAATATTGGAAAAAATTATAATTTCTTTTGTTATGATTTACTGTTAGAATTTTATTTATTGAGTAAACTCCCATAGAAGGTTTACAGTCTATATTCCTGGTTCAGGAGAAATCACCCATGACAATGATGTAGTTATAATTATAGCCACCATGTGCTATGCTTACAGTAATCTACTATCATTTTCCAAAAGCTGGTCTGTTTGGAAGAAGATAGAACATAGCTGATGGGCAAGAAGCATTGCTTTATCCTCTAGTGCATTAAATCTTCATCAGCAGAGTAATCTCCCTGATCTTTATATGGCATGTCATTGCTTCTGATTTACTAACAACAATGAGCAGAGAGGTTGTCTTCATGTAAATTTCTGAGACTTTTACTCGCAATAATACTCATATTCCATAGATCATAAGACCAAAGGACTCCTGCCTGTTATGAAATCTATATATGCCAACTACTTATTTGGAGAATAGAGAAATCATAAAAGAAATTTAACAAGAGTAGCAACTACATGGGAAAATGGCTTAACCTGGAAGTTCAATCTCCTTAGGGTGCTACTGAGATTTTAGTGGCATTTTACCCATTTCTAGTTTCACAGCTGTGGTTATTTGAATAACATACTTCCTATAGACTTATATATTTGCAATAATAGGTAACAGGTATTGAAATTATTTGATAGGGTTTTAAAGATTAGAAGATGAAGCCTTATTGGAGGAAGAATGTTTCTGCACTTTGTTGGTTTGAAAGTCTATGCCAGGCCAGTCTGCTCCTCTTTTGCTATCTGCAGATCAAGTTATAGTTCTCACTATTTCTTCAATACTGTGCTTTACATGTTTGCCACCATGTTTCTTGTAATTATGATAACTGTTGCTATAACTGTCTTAGTGCTCATTTGTATTTATTTTTACCCGAGTCCTACAAATGTTTTATTAGTTAGATTCTGATTAGTGCTCTTTTAAAATTTTCATGCTACTTCCTTCTAGACAATGGGAAATTTGTCCTATTTACAAACCAGAAACATGGCACTGATAACTATACCCAGGAAAAAATGTAGAAGGACACCCTGCAGTAACAGCATTGTCTTTGCAGGACCCTTGTTCAGATGATATTTCCATATTATGCCACTGACAATAATGACAGAAAACTTGTTGAACAAGCCATAGAAAATCTGTAGCAACCATGACATAATCATATAAAAATTAAAGAGAAAAACATTTAGAGAATGTGAGCATATATATAAAATGATCAAAGTACAATCAGGAAGAAGAACTTGTATGGATGAAAGCTGGACTTTGGAAACAACAGAAAGCCTACAAACTTATGGAAACTTAGAGAAACTCTATTTATTGATCACTGGTTCAGAAAAATAAAAAATAAAAAATTAAACACTTTCTAGAACTTAAAGAAAATGAAAACACAGCAAACTCAACCTCATGAGGCACAAAGAAATCAATGCTATGAGGAATACTAAGTGCATACATAAGACACAAAAGAATTGTCATACCAGAAATTTAAAAGTACTCTGGAAGCTCTAGAAAGAATAAATACACTCATGAGAAGTAGATGGCAAAAAATAATCAAACTCGAGTCTGAAATAACTCAATTAGAATCAATGAGAAAAATACAAAGAAACAACAAAACCATGATCTGGTTCTTTGAAAAAAATAAACAAACAGTCCAAACTTAACCTAACTAAGTAAAAGGAAGAGAGACAACCAAATTCACCAAATCAGAAATGTAAAAGGAGACATAACAACAGACAATGGGGAAATTGAAAAGAAACCATTTGGTCTTACTTCAAAAGCCTAAACTCCATAAAATTGAAAAATCTAAACAAAATGGATGATTTTCTAAATTACTAAAATTAAGTCAACATCAGGTCAACTATTTCAATGCTCTAAAATGCATGAACAGTAGAAGCAGTCATTAAAATCTACCAACTAAAAAAGGCCAGGACCGCAGCAATTTAAAACAGAATTCTACCAGACTTTCACAGGACTAAAACAGATGCTCTTCAAAACTCTTGCATGAAATAGAAACAGAAGAAAGACTGGAAACTCATCATATGATGCCACAGTCACCCTGATACCAGTACCATACTAGGACTCAAGAAACAAAGAGAATTTCAGGCTATCTCCCCTAAGAGCATCAATAAAAATAAAATAATCACATATTTGCAAAACAGATTCAAGAACACATGAAAAGCATCAACTAAGATAATCAAGTGGTCAAGATATTCTATATTGCTTGTGGTAATTGTAATGGTGGTATTTCCCTAATTTCTTTCTCGGCCTATTTATTGTTTGTATAACGATGTGCTACTGATTTTTTTCAGTTATTGTTTTATTTATCTACTTTGCTGAAAGTGTTTATCAGCTGTAGGAGTTTTCTGGCAGAATAATTGGGGTCACTTATGTGTACTACCAAATCATCCATGAATAGTCATACATTGTCTTCTTTCTTTACAATTTTCATCCCGATAATCTTCTTTAGTTGTATTTTTGCTCTATCTAGAATACCAAGGACTATGTAAAACACACAGACACACAGACACACACACACACACACACACACACACACACACACACACACACAGAGAGAGAGAGAGAGAGAGAGAGAGAGAGAGAACAGGCATTTTATGTCTCTGATTTCCTGATTTCATTGGAATTGCTTTACGTTTCTATTTGAGTTTGCTCTGGTTATTGGTCTGCTGTGTATTGCTTTTATTTTGTTTAGTTATGCACATTGTATCCCAGCATGATGTTGATATAGAAACAAACAGATTGATCAATGGAACAGAATTGAAGTCCCTGAAATTTACCCACACACCTATGGATAGTTGATTTTTGACAAAGAAGCCAAAACTGAACAATGGAAGGAAGAAAGCATTTCCTACCATTATGGGTAGTCTAACTGCATGTCAGAATGTAGAATGAACATTTATAATGCCCCCGAAATACTAAATTCCAGTGTATCAAAGACCTCAACATAAAAATGGATACCTAAATTTAATAGCCCAGGACCAGAGCAATTTAACCCAGAATTCTACCAGACTTTCACAGAACTAAAACATGATCCTCATAATAGAATAGAACATGGGAACAACCTTGCATTTATTGTAGATGAGACAACTTCCTGAACAGAACTCCAATATTCTAAGATCAATTTTTCACATATGTGACTTAATGAAACTGAAAAGCTATTATAAGGCAAAAGACAAGGTCAATTGGTTAAATAGGAGCCTAAATAGGAGTTAAATAGGAAAGATGCAATGGAGACTGAAATTGAGATCTTCACTTATCCTACATTTGAGAGAGGGTTAATATCCAAAATATATAAAGAACTCAAGAAGTTATGCTCCAACAACCAAATAACTGAAAAAAAATCAGTAAAGAGCTAAACAGGTTCTCAACAGAGGAACCTCAAATGGCTGATACATGTTCAACCCCTTAGTAATTAGGGAAATCCAAATCAAAACAACTCTGAGATTCCACCTAATACCCATCAGTATAGTTAAGATCAATAACTCAAGTGACAGCACATGCTGATGAAGACAGAGAATTGAGACTGCTCTTCCATTGTTGTTGAGATTACAAACTTATATAAATCTTTAAATCATTCTGGTGGTTTTTCTGAAAAAAAAAATTGGACATAGTTCTACCTGAAGACCCAACTATACTGCTACTTGGCATATTCATAAAAGATGCTCCCCCATAGCACAAGGACCTGTGCTATGTTCATAGCAGCTTTATTCTTTTTTTTTTTTTTTTTTTTTTGAGACAGGGTTTCTCTGTATAGTCCTGGCTGTCCTGGAACTCACTCTGTATACCAGGCTGGCCTCGAACTCAGAAATCCGCCTATCTCTGCCTCTGCCTCTGTCTCCCGAGTGCTGGGATTAAAGGCTTGCACCATCACGCCCGGCTAGCAGCTTTATTCTTAATAACAAGAAACTGGAAGCAACCTAGATAACCCTCATCCAAAGAATGGATACAGAGAATGTTGTCCATTTACACAATGGAATGCTGTTCTGCTGTTAAAAAAAAAAAAAAGACATCATGAATTTAGCAGGAAAATGAATGGAATTAGGATATATCAAGGGTACTGAGGTAACCCAGACTATATAAATAACATACATGGTATGTTCTCACTGATAATGCAGAAAACACAGAAGAGGCAAATACTTGTATAGAGGCAGGACTCCCAGTGGATGAATAAGGAGAAGTAAGAACAAAGCTTTGAAACCAAGGCTTGTCCTATCTACAAGAAATGCAGAGAAAAAGATGTAATGGAGACTGAAAGAATGGCCAATCGATTCCTGGCCCAACTTGAGAAGCATCCCCTGGTAAAGCATGACTCCTTGAAACTATTAATAACATGATCATGCAGACAGGAGCATAGCATAACTGTCCTCTGAAAGGTCCCATTGAGCACCTGAATTAAATAGATACAGACACCCATAACTAAACATTTGATAAAAGTCAGGAACTCTTATGGAAGAGTTGAGGGAAGGAATGGATCAGAACTCAAAATAGAGTCAAATCACCTGGACCCTTGGCAGCTTTCAGAGACTGAACCACCAAGAAAGAGCATCCATGGAGTGGGAGAGCATTTCCCTAACCAAGCAAATACTTGCTGGAGCTGGGTATAGAGATACACAGGGACCCCACCCTCTTAAAGGAGAAGGGGAGGGAGAATGGGAGGAGGGATTCTGTGACAGGGGGACTGTGAGTTGAGACTGTGTTTGGGATGTAAATAAATAAATAAATTTTAATTATAAGACCTGTAGGTGTAAATCCTACATCCAATATCACCCTAAATTAAGAAAGCATGAAGCAATCACATATATTTTAGGAATGAGTCAATGATATCTACAATACCAATACTTATCTAATATTATACTCTATATTCTAGCTGGAAAAGGAAGGAAAGTAAAGTTGTACAAATACACTCTCCCCAAGGCCCCTTCGGGACTCCCCAGGCTATCTTGGGACCACAGGTGAGCAGCTGAACTCAGCATCTGTTCCGGCCCAATCACGAGCAACCTGAAACACAAACGGGGAGATTGATAAAGGCCCAGAGCAGGACAGATGCTCCCTTCTGGTCTGCACCAACACCAGGTCTCATTGGGCAGAGATGGCAGGAGGTAAGCATAAGAAAAGAAGCAACAGAATCCAAGGGTATTTAGCATCACCAGATCCAAACTCACCCACCACTTCAAGTCCTAGATACAACAGCACACCAGAAAAACAGGACATGGATATAAAGTCACTCGTCATGATCATGATGGTGGACTATAAGAAGGAAATGCAGGAAAACACAGTTAAACAACTAAAAGCATTTAAAGAGGAAAAACTTAGAGAGTTACAGGAAAACAATACCAAACAGGTTATGGAATTGAACAAAGCCATCCAGGACCTAAAAATGGAATGAGAAACAATTAAGAAAAACCAAAAGGAGATAACCCTGGAGATAGAAACCATAGGAAAAATATCAGGAATCATAGATATGAGCATCAGCAACAGAATACAAGAGATAGAAGAGAGAATCTCAGGCACAGAAGATTCTATAGGGAGCATAGACAAGACAATCAAAGAAAATGCTAAATGCAAAAAGATCCTAACACAAAATATCCAGGAAATCCAGGACACAATGAGAAGACCAAACTTAGGATAATAGGAGTAGATGAGAAGGAAGACTATCAAACTAAAGGGCCAGCAAATATCTTCAACAAAATAATAGAAGAAAACTTTCCATACCTAAAGAATGAGATGCCCATAAACATACAAGAAGCCTACAGAACTCCAAATAGGCTGGACCAGAAAAGAAATTCATCCTGACACATAATAATCAGAACAACAAACGCACTAAATAAAGATAGAATATTAAAGGCAGCAAGGGAAAAAGGTCAAGTAACATATAAGGGCAGGCCTATTAGAATTACTCCAGACTTCTCACCAGAGACTATAAAATCCAGAAGATCATGGACAGAGATTATACAGACACTAAGAGAACACAAATGCCAGCCCAGGCTACTATACCCAGCAAAAACTCATTTACAATTGATGGAGAAACCAAAGTATTCCACGACAAATTCAAATTCACACAATACCTTTCCATGAATCCAGCCCTTCAAAGGATAATAACAGAAACACACCAATACAAGGACGGAAACTCTGCCCTAGAGAAAGCAAGAAAATAATCCTTCAACAAACCTAAAAGAAGACAGCCACAAGAACAGAATCCCAACTCTAAAAACAAAAATGACAGGAAGCAACTATTACTGTTCCTTAATATCGCTTAGTATCAATGGTCTCAATTCTCCGATAAAAAGACATAGACTATCAGACTGGCTACATAAACAGGACCTGACATTTTGCTGTTTACAAAAAACACAACTCAGGAAAAAAGACAGACACTACCTCAGATTGAAAGGTTGGAAAACAATATTCCAAGGAAATGGCCCAAAGAAAAAAGCTGGGGTAGCCATTCTAATATCGAATAAAATAGACTTTCAACCCAAAATTATCAAAAGAGACAAAGAGGGGCACTTCATACTCATCAAAGGCAAAATCTTCCAAGAGGAACTTTCAATTCTGAATATCTATGCTCCAAATGCAAGGGCAGCCACTGTCATTAAAGAAACTTTACTAAAGCTTAAAACACACATTGCATCTCACACAATAATAGTGGGAGCCTTCAACATCCCACTCTCATCAATGGACAGATCCTGGAAACAGAAACTAAACAGAGACTCAGTCGAACGGAAGCTATGAAACAAATGGAGTTAACAGATATCTACAGAATATTTCATCCTAAAACAAAAGGAAAACTTTTTCTCAGCACCTCATGGCACCTTTTCCAAAATTGATCACATAATTGGCCACAAAACAGCCCTCAACAGATTCAAAAATATTGAAATTGTCCAATGCATCCTATCATATCACCATTGACTAAGGCTGCTGTTCAATAACAACATAATTAGCAGAACACCATCATTCACTTGGAAACTGAACAACATTTTACTCAATGATACTTTGGTCAAGGAAGGAATAAAGAAAGAAATTAAAGACTTTCTAGAGTTTAATGAAAATGAAGCCACAACATATCCAAACTTATGGGACACAATGAAAGCATTCCTGAGAGGTAAATTCATAGCTCTGAGTTCCTACAAAAAAAAAAAAAATGGAGAGAGCTTACACCAGTAGCTTGGCAGCACATCTGCAAGCTCTAGAACAAATGGAAGCAAAATCACCTAAGAGGAGTATATGGCAGGAAATAATCAAACTCAGTGGTGAAATCAACCAAGTGGAAACAAAAAGAACTATCCAAAGAATCAATCAAACCAGGAGCTGGTTCTTTGAAAAAGTCAACAAGATAGACAAACGCTTGGCCAGACTCACTAGAGGGCACAGGGAAAGCATTCAAATCAATAAAATCAGAAATGAAAAGGGAGACATAACAACAGATTCTGAGGAAATTCAAAACACCATCAGATCCTTCTACAAAAGGTTATATTAAAAAAAAAAGGCAATCTGGATGAAATGGATAACTTTCTAGACAGATACCAAGTTCCAAATTTAAACCAGGATCAGATTAATGACCTAAACAGCCCTATATCTCCTAAAGAAATAGAAGCAGTCATTAATAGTCTCCCAACCAAAAAAATCCCAGGATCAGATGGGTTTAGTGCAGAGTTCTCTCAGACCTTCAAAGAAGACCTAGTTCCAGTTCTTCTCAAAGTATTCAACAACATAAAATATGAAGGCACTCTACCCAATTCATTCTATGAAGCCACAATTACTCTGATACCTAAACCACATAAAGACACAACAAAGATAGAGAACTTCAGACCAATTTCCCTCATGAATATCGATGCAATAATACTCAACAAAATTCTCGCCAACCGAATCCAAGAACACATCAAAACAATCATTCATCATGACCAAGTAGGCTTCATTCCAGGAATGCAGGGATGGTTTAATATAATGAAACCCATCAACGTAAAACACTATATAAACAAACTCAAAGATAAAAACCACATGATCATCTCCTTAGATGCTGAGAAAGCATTTGACAAAATCCAACACCCATTCATGATAAAAGTCTTGGAAAGATCAGTAATCCAAGGTCCTTACCTAAACATGATAAAAGCAATCTACAGCAAACCAGTGGCCAACATCAAACTAAATCAAGAGAAACTGGAAGCAATCCCACTAAAATCAGGGAACAGACAAGGCTGCCCACTTTCTCTCTACCTATTCAAAATAGTACTTTAAGTCCTAGCCAGAGTGATTCGACAACAAAAGGAGGTCAAGGGGATACAAATTGGAAAGGAAGAACTCAAATTATCGATATTTGCAGATGATATGATAGTATATATAAGTGACCCCAAAAACTCTACCAGAGCACTTCTAATCCTGATAAACAGCTTTAGTGCAGTAGCTGGATATAGAATCAACTCAAACAAATCAATGGCCTTTCTCTATACAAAGGATGAACTGGCTGAGAAAGAGATCTGGGAATCATCACCCTTCACAATAGTCACTAACAATATAAAATATGTTGGTGTGACTCTTACGAAGGAAGTGAAAGATTTGTATGAAAAGAACTTCAAGTCACTGAAAAAATTGAGGAAGATCTCAGTAGATGGAAGGATCTCCCATGCTCATGGATTGGCAGAATAAATATATTAAAAATGGCTATCTTGCCAAAAGCTATCTAGAGATTCAATGCAATCCCCTCAAAATTCCAACTCAATTCTTCAAGGATCTAGAAAAGACAATTAGCAAGTTCATCTGGAATAACAAAAAACCTAGACTAGCAAAAACTCTTCTCAACAATAAAAGAACCTCTGGTAGAATCACCATGCCTGACCTCAAGCTGTACTACAGAGCAATCGTAATAAAAACTGCATGGTACTTGTACAGCAACAGACAGGTAGATCAATGGAATAGGATCAAAGACCCAGAAATGAATCCACACACCTGATCTTTGACAAGGGAGTTAAAACTATCTAGTAGAAAAAAGACAGCCTTTTCAGGCTGGCAGCTATCATGTAGAAGACTGGGAATTGATCCATTCTTATCTCCTTGTACTAAGGTCAAGTCTAAGTGGTTGAAGGACCTCCACATAAAACCAGAGACACTGAAACTTATAGAGGAGAAAGTGGAGGAAAGCCTCGATGATATGGGCACTGGGGAAAAATTCCTGAACAAAACAGCAAAAGCTTGTGCTGTAAGATCAAGAATTGACAAATGGGACCTCATAAAGTTGCAAAGCTTCTGTAAGTCAAAGGATACTGTCAACAGGACAAAAGGGCCACCAACAGATTGGGAAAGGATCTTTACCAATCCTAAACCAGATAGGGGACTGATATCCAATATACATAAAAAACACAAGAAGGTAAACACCAGAAAATCAAATATCCCCATTAAAAAGTGGGGCACAGAGTTAAACAAAGAATTCTCAACTGAGGAATACCGAATGGCTGAGAAGCACTTGGAAAAATGTTCAACATCCTTAATCATCAGGGAAATGCAAATCAAAACAACCCTGAGATTCTACCTCACACCAGTAAAAATGGCTAAGATCAAAAATTCAGGTGACAAAAGATGCTGGCGTGGATGTGGAGAAAGGGGAACACTCCTCCACTGTTGGTGGGAATGCAAGCTGGTTCAACCACTCTGGAAATCAGTCTGGTGGTTCCTCAGAAAATTGGACATAGTACTACTGGAAGATCCTGCAATACCTCTTCTGGGCATATATCCAGAAGATGTTCCATCTGGTAATAAGGACACATGTTCCACTATGTTCAAAGCAGCCTTATTCATAATAGCCAGAAACTGGAAAGAACCCAGATGTCCCTCAACAGAGGAATGGATACAAAAAATGTGGTATATTTACACAATGGAGTACTACTCAGCTATTAGAAACAATGAATATATGAAATTCCTAGGCAAATGGATGGATCTGGAGGGTGTCATCTTGAGTGAGGTAACCCAATCACAAAAGAACTCACATAAAATGTACTCACTGATATCTGGATACTAGCCCAGAAGCCTAGACTACCCAAGATACAACTTACTAAACATATGAATCTCAAGAAGAATGAAGTTCAAAATGTGGTCTCTGTGCCCCTTCCTAGAATTAAGGACAAAGCACACACTGAAGGAGTTACAGAGATCATGTGTGAAGATGAATCAAAAGGATGGACCAACCAGTGACTGCAACTGCCAGGGATCCTTCCCATAAACAGCCACCAAAATAAACACTATAGCATATGCCAGCAAGATAATGCTGAAAGGGACCTGATATAGCTGTCTTGTGGGAGGCTATACCAGTGCCTGGTAAACACAGAAGTGGATGCTCACAGTCAGCTATTAGTTGGAACACAGGACTCCCAAGGTAGGAACTAGAGAAAGTACCCAAGGATCGGAAGGGGTCTTCAATCCTCTAGGTGGAAGAATAACATGAACTAACTAGTTCCCCCTGTGCTCATGTCTCTAGCTGCATATATGGAAGAAGATGGCCTAATTGGCCATCATTGGGAGGAGAGGCCCCTTGGTCATACAGACTCTATATGCCCCAGTACAGGGGAATGCCAGGGCCATTACGTGGGAGGGGGTGGGTAGGGGAGCAGGGCGGGGATGCGGGAGGGTAAGGGAAAATTTCTGGATAACATGTGAAATGTAAATGAAGAAAATATCTAATAAAGAGAAAAAAACCCACATAACCACAAATAAAAAACTGAAAAATCAAAAAAAAAAAAAATCCTAAGCTATCCCTTTGCTGATGACATCTCATTATATAATAGTGCAATAACAAACTAAATACCTTCTAGAAATGACAAAGTTTATCACTGTGATTTTTATCTTTACCAAAACTATCTGAAATGGAATTCAACACAAAAACTTAAAACCAGAAATACAGAAACAGTTGGAATAAATGATATACTATGCCTTATTTTATATCTCTTTCTACAATAATGTCTATATCATCTATATTTACATCATTTACACCATATTTTACACCAATAAAAGTACAGGTATAGATATAAATAAATAGAAATTTATCTATAAGTTTTACATATAAAGGATATAGATATGCATACATACATAAACAGAGAGATAGATAGGTAGATATACTTTGTGTACATACATATGTGTGTGTGTTTATATACATTGTTTAATTCACAGTTATCTATAGTTGAACTTAGTTCTTGAAAAGGATTTCCTATTCAGTAAATATATTAATATGTTTTATATATTATATATATATTCAAATATATATGTGTATGTATATATATATATATAAACTTAACTATCTAAGAATTTTTCTATATAAATGTGTATATATATATATATATATATATATATATATATATATATATATATATATTTGACATCTCTCTATTAACTATCTACTTAATTTTCCCTCTGATTAGAGGGAAATTTTCACAAGAATTAAAGCCAACAATTGACAAGTTGGAATTTATAAAACTAAATAGCTTCAACATAGCTAACAAAAGCCAAGCAAAGAGGAACTTCTATAGTAGGGGATATTTGTTAGATCTGTGTTTAACAAAGGATTGAATGTCTAGAATACATAATAAAATCATAAATAAAAATTTTAAAAATGACCCATTCAAAAAAAGCCCCAGAAACTCCAAAGGTTTTGGGAAGTTATATTGTTTCCATCATGAAAGCAAATATGACTAAAGTAATTGGTAGGAAATGCTGCATGGAAATGGGAAACTACATTCAAGTTTGCAAGATTTAAAACTAGCACAGCTAGAGACATGAGCTCTAGTGGTACTGGTTACTTCATATTGTTCTTCCACCTATAGGGTTGGAGACCCCTTCAGCTCCTTGGGTACTTTCTCTAGCTCCTCTATTGGGAACTCGGTGTTCCATCTAATAGCTGACTGTGAGCATCTACTTCTGTGTTTGCCAGGCACTGGCATAGCCCCACATGAGACAGCAATATCAGGGCTCTTTCAGCAATATTTTATTGGCGTATGCAATAGAGTCCATGTTTGGTGGCTGATTTGTGTTTCTAGCTGCATATGTTGCAGAAGATGGCCTAGTTGGCCATCATTGGGAAGAGAGGCCCCTTGGTCATGCAAACCTTATATGCCCCAGTACAGGGGAACGCCAGGGCCAACATGTGGGAGTGGGTGGGATGGGGAGGGTATAGGGGACTTTGGGATAGCATTTGAAATGTAAATGAAGAAAATATCTAATAAAATTGTGGGAAAAAAGTTGCCTATGCCCCCCCCCCCAAAAAAAAAAAAAAAAACTAGCATAGCAACTATGGAAATCAAAGTGGAGAATCCTCAAAAAAGTAACACATGACCCAGATGTGCACCACTCATTGGTGTATGGATAAAGGACTCACTATCCTACTCCTTAGATACTTGCTCCACCCTGCTAATCACTGCTGTATTCACAAATAATATGTAATAGAAATGCCCTAAATATCCTTGTACTGTGTACTTGAAATCCAAAGTGGCAAACAGAGACTCAAGTACTACATATATTGTCATTTTCAATAAGTAAATGAGGGCCTTTCCCTTTTCATCATACATTTTGACCTCCTGGGATTTGAAAAAAGAGAGTGAGAATTCATTGGTTGACAATATGAAGAATACACTATGAACATCAACATTTTGACCAGAAGAGGATTTGTAAAACTAAAACTTCAAAATCGTCCCCACACATCTGGTCTGCTTAAAATTTTGCCCTGGACCAGAAGCTATGTTCCTTGTAATACAAGTTATTTTATACATAACACACACAAACACACACACACACACACACACACACACACACACACACACAAACACATATACACAGGAAACCTCATGTTTCCTCTTATTAACACATATACTCTTCACACTCTTGTCTTGGAATTTGTCTAAAGCAATCCAATTTATTTTTTGTAACATGTTTTTGTTGGCATTATCCATCAGAAATGGGACATTATGAATGAAATCAGTCGAGCATAAAATGGACACTATACCAAGGCAATATAATAGACAGTTGTCATGTATTTATTGATAATTTTGTGACAAAGAAGGAATTAAGGATTAGAAATTAATATATTAAAAAGTTCAAAAACTAAGAACATAATAATCTTCACAGAGAATATATCTCATAATAGTATCACCTAAAAAAAGAAACATTATATAACATGTTTGTGTTAGGATAATAATTAATATTATACTGGTTAAAATCCTTACATTTTGGAATATTCTTTATTGAATTTGAAAATGAATTCTATACAACTATTAATCAATAATGTCAGATTAATGCTGGGTGAAAGATTTTTTTCATATTTTTGAAATACATACTTAATATGAATATAAGCTGAATTTGTGGTAAAATGTTTCCAAATACTATCAAATATAGGGTTTCTTTATGCTAATTCTTTGGTAATAAGGTTTCAACATTGTTTAAATTCTGACAATTTTTTTCTCATTTTAAGTAACATTACCTTATATATGCTGGGGACCATAATTTCCTATCAAGTTAGTGTCAGGCATGGATCTATGTGCTCCAAGTTTTGAGGTTGTGTTAAAATAATTGCAATGTCTTTTATATTTGTAATGTTTCACTACAGTATGCATTGTGTTGTGTTTGAAGGCATGATTTCCATGTCAAGAATTTTCCACATTGTTTAAAATAGTAAGGTTTGTTTCTAGTATGAATTGTGATGTGACATTCAAGATTTGAGGACAGGGAAAAGTATTTCCCACATTCACTACACTTAAAAGGTTGTTTCCAACATGGCTCCTTTGATGTACTTGGAAAGTGAAGGACCAGGTAAAAGATTTGCCACATATTTCACATTTGTAAGGTTTGTCCCCTGTGCATACTGTAGTGAACATGTAGCCTTGGGGAGTTACTAAATGATATGCCACATTCATTATATTTGTAAGGTTTCTCTCCAGTATGGATTCTGTGGTGAGCTTTATGATCTGAGTGTTATGCAAAGGATTTGCCAAATTTCTTATATTTATGAGGTTTGTGCCCTGTATCGATTCTTTGGTGAACTTTAAGCTCTGAGTTCTGGATAAAGTATGTGTCACATTCATTACATTTGTGAGGTTTCCCTCCTACATGGTTTCTACAGTGAACTTTAATTTTTGAACATTGTGTAAAAGATTTGCCACATTCATTGCATTTGTAAGGCTTGTCTCCTGTGTGGATTCTGTAGTGAACCTTAAGTTTTGAGTTCTGTGTAAAAGATTTGCCACAATCATTGCATTTGTAAGTTTTCTGTCCTATATGGATTCTGTAGTTAACTAGAAGTTTTGAAGATCTGATAAAAGATTTGCCACATTCCTTACATTTGTCAGGCTTCTCTCCTGTGTGGATTCTGTAGTGAATTTGAAAATTTGAAGATCAGTTAAAAGATTTGCCTCATTCATTACATTTGTAAGGCTTCTCACCTGTGTGAATTCTGTAGTGAACTTTAAGATTTGAGGATTGTGTAAAAGATTTGCCACATTCATTGCATTTGTAAGGCTTCTCTCCTGTATGAATTTTTTGGTGATCTTTAAGGTCTGTGTTCCTTGTAAAACATTTGCTACATTCATTACATTTGTAAAGCTTCTCTCCTGTATGGATTGTGTAGTGAACTTTAAGCACTGAGTTCCGTGTAAAAGATTTGCCACATTCCTTACATTTGTAAGGTTTTTCTCCTGTATGGATTCTGTAGTGAACTTTAAGCTCTGAGTTCTGTGTAAAAGATTTGCCACATTCATTACATTTGTAAGGTTTCTCTCCTCTATGGGTTCTACAGTGAACTTCAAGATTTGAGGATTGTATAAAAGTTTTCCCACATTCATTACATTTGTAAGGCTTCTCTCCTGTATGAATTCTTTGGTGAACTTTAAGCTTTGTGTTCCGTGTAAAAGATTTGCCACATTCATTACATTTGTAAGGCTTGTCTCCTGTATGGATTCTGTAGTGAACTTGAAGTTTTGAAGACATGGTAAAAGATTTGCCACACTCATTACATTTGTAAGGCTTCTCTCCTGTATGAGTTCTGTAGTGAACTTTAAGATTTGAGGATTGTGTAAAAGATTTGCCACATTCATTACATTTGTAAGGCTTCTCTCCTGTATGAATTCTGTAGTGAACTTTAAGATTTGTGGATTGTGTAAAAGATTTGCCACATTCGTTACATTTGTAATGCTTCTCTCCTATATGGCTTCTGTAGTGAACTTTGAGATCTGTGTTCTGTGTAAAATATTCGCCATATTCCTTATATTGGTAAGGATTTTCTCCTGTATGGGTTCTATAGTGAACTTGAAGTTTTGATGATCGGGTAAAAGATTTTTCACATTCTTTACATTTGTAAGGTTTTTCTCCTGTATGGATTCTGTAGTGAACTTTAAGCTCTGAGTTCTGTGTAAAAGATTTGCCACATTCATTACATTTGTAAGGTTTCTCTCCTCTATGGATTCTATAGTGAACTTTAAGATTTGAGGAGTGTATAAAAGTTTTCCCACATTCGTTACATTTGTAAGGCTTCTCTCCTGTATGAATTCTTTGGTGAACTTTAAGCTCTGTGTTCCGTGTAAAAGATTTGCCACATTCATTACATTTGTAAGGCTTGTCTCCTGTATGGATTCTGTAGTGAACTTTAAGTTTTGAAGACACGATAAAAGATTTGCCACATTCATTACATTTGTAAGGCTTCTCTCCTGTATGAGTTCTGTAGTGAACTTTAAGATTTGACGATTGTGTAAAAGATTTGCCACATTCATTACATTTGTAAGGCTTCTCTCCTGTATGAATTCTGTAGTGAACTTTAAGATTTGTGGATTGTGTAAAAGATTTGCCACATTCATTACATTTGTTAGGCTTCTCTCCTATATGGATTCTGTAGTGACCTTGACATTTTGATGATTGTTTAAATGATTTCCCACATTTATTACATTTGTAAGGCTTTTCTCCTGTATGGATTCTGTTGTGTGCTTGAAGTTTTGAAGATCTGGTAAAAGATTTGCCACATTCATTACATTTGTAAGGCTTCTTTCCTGTATGGATTCTTTGATTTACTTGAAGTTTTGTTGATTGTGTAAACGATTTTCCACACTTATTAGATTTATGAAGTCTTTCTCCAGTACTGATATTATGGCAAACTTTAAGTATTGAGGAACCAGTAAAGAATTTTCCACATTCATTGTATTTGTAAGGTGTCATATGGGTAAGAATTCTGTAGTAAGATTGAAGATATGATGTGTTGGAGTTTTTACAGTTTCCTCCCACATCATATATTCCATGTTTCATTGCATCCATAAACTTGTTCTTATGTTGATCTACATGATTAAACATGTCCCTGAGTAGATTTTGAGGGAATTGCCTTAAAATTTGAGAAAAATATCCTTCACTTTGATGATATTCAGTACCTTTTTCTTTGCTCCACATTTGTTCATAAAGCATTAAAGGACTGTTTAATCTCATATTATGTGATATATTCTTGAAGAAACATACTTCATTTACCCTAATGTCACTTTCTAATGTGTGTATATTTCTGTATAGAATTGAGTTGTGCTTCAAAACTTGTGAATTTTTTCCTAGAGAATCCTCCAGTTCTGAAAATGAGAGTGACCTAGACTGAGTTCTTTCAAGGGAAGTTAGGGCTACTTGATCATTTTTAGAAATAAAACCCATGTGCTTTTCAAATTGTTCATTTTCATTATCATATATTTCATACTCTGTACTATCGCCTCTACATTCCAAGAACTTGTTTCGATAGAGATCTGAAACACTACTACATCCAAATCTTCGTGTTATATTGTTCTGGAAGGAATCCCGTGTACATGCTTTGGTATAATCACATGACAGAGCTGAAAGTAATGAAAACAAATCATTATATGACATTTTGGAATTAGGTGAAAACTATACACAACCATAATGCATGAAATAACACCAATTTGAGGAGCATAGAAAAACGGGACAGAACTGCAGCTATTTTCTTACAAAGAAACAATTTCATAAACATAAAGGGTATTAGAAGATATTTCATGAAATATGCCATATATTTTATATTATGAATATCATCATTGATTATTTACTATAACAGTATAACTTGAAACAAATTTGGTGGAACTGTCACCTATTAATTAATAAAACTTCTCCCTCTGTGAAAATGAATCTTAAACATGGAAATAAATCATCTTTCCAATGACTAAATGACAAAAATTAGGATGTATAATACTTCTTTTAGGAGTGAATGCTAATGTAACATCAAGCAATGGATTTAAAATGAGAGCGAATATGTATAAGAAAACTAGGAAAAATAAATGTTAAAACCTTAAATGATCCAACATCTCATAAGACACTTGCTCAATGATATTCATAGCAGCTATATTTGTAAAAGCCACTAATTATAAACAACCTAGATGGAAACCTCATCTGAAGAACTGATAAAGAAAATGTGGTACATATACACTGTTCTGGATAGCCTTGGAGCTTATTCTATTGGATAATAATTCTTTTCTCCTGTGAGGGGCTGCAAACAAGAAATGAGTCAGCACTCAGGTGATTTCCTGTAAAGATCCTTCCAACCTTAATTTTTAAAATAAAGGAGAGCTGATGATTGGGCAGATGAAGGAAAGGTGGAGTGGAAGGTTAGAAGAGAGAAGAAGGAAAAAATAGAGCAGGGATGGGACTTAGAGGAGGAGGAGGAAGAAGAATAGTGGAGCAGAAGCACATGGCCTGGAGAATCTGCACATTATAAAGGGTCTCATAGATGTGGAAGATGGTAGTGTAGCAGAGATCTGCCCAATCTAGGTGCACAGCATGTATTCATATTAATTGAGTCATATTTTCATTTCCAGGGCTTATTTGGGTTGAAGATTTACCACAACATTATACAATGTAATACTGTTCATGTATGAAAAACAAAGGCCTCATGAATCTTGAAGGCAAATGGATATAATTTGGAAGTATCATCCTGTTTGAGACAACCCAGCCCCCAAACAATATACATGGTATATACTCACTTACAAATATAAAAATATGTACCATATTATGCTCCTATGATCAAAAGACCATTCAAATGAATGAATGCCCAACCAATGAAGCTTGAATTTTTACTGAGAATAGAGATAAATAGCCATAATAAGCAGATCGAGAAAGGGAACTAGGAGAGTGGGTCAGTTATAGATGTGAATGTGGTTTTCAGGGTCATGTTTAAAGAATTACATAACAGAAGTATTGATGCTTATGAAAATAAATGGAAATCTGCAATTGATTGTGGTTGGGTAGGGTTATCTCCCAGATGATATAGATACCAGAGATAAGGGAGGAATCAAAGAATCAATAGTGGTTACCTTAGCTGTGACTGACTCTATAGGAGATATTGAATCTGAAAAGGCCATTTACTGTATTCAAGCATGAATGCAAACAGAGTGTTAGAAATACCAAACCTGGGGCCTGGTGAGATGGCTCAGCAGGTAAGAGCACCCCACTGTTCTTCCGAAGGTGATAAGTTCAAATCCCAGCAACCACATGGTGGCTCAGAGCCATCTGTAAAGAGATCTGGCTCCCTCTTCTGGAGTGTCTGAGGACAGCTACAGTGTACTTACATATAATAAAATAAAATAAATCTTAAAAAAAAAAGAAATACCAAGCCACCCAGAAACCTTTCAAGTCAAATTTTATCCTGTCTACAAGAAATGCAGTCATTGAGGATGCAGCAGAAGCTAAGGGAATATCCACCTAATAACTGGAGGAAATTGAGACTCTTCCCACGTGCAAGCCAAATCCATGGCATTATTAATGATAGTCTGTTATGCTTGCAGAAAGGAGTATGTTGTCCTCTGAGAGGCTTCACCTAGCAGCTGACTCAGACAGGTACAGATACCCAGAGACAAACAGTCAACGATTCTTGGGAACTCTTATGGAAGAATAGGAGGTAGTATTGTATGTTCCACAAAGGATAGGAACTCCACAGGAAGAGCAACAGAGCCAAATAACTTGGACAATTGGGTCTTTAAGAATCCAAAGAACCGGGTTGGTAAGATGTCTCAGTGATTAAGAGCACTGACAACAATTCCAGAGGTTCTGAGTTCAAATCCCAGCAACCACATGATGGCTCACAACAATCTGTAATGAGAACCCTCTTCTGGTGTGTCTGAAGATAGCTACAGTGTAAATAAATAAATAAATAAATAAATAAATATTAAGAAAAACCAAACAACAACAACAACAACAAAACATGCATAGCATGGAACTAGGCATATATGTAGTAGGTGTGCATCTTGACCTTCATGTGGGTCCTGAACAACTGGAATGTGGGCTATCCCAAGAGTGGTTATGTGTACAAGGGATATGTTTATCTCTCTGGCTTGCCTTGTCTGGCCTTGTTGGAAGAGGGAGCAGGCAGGGAATTGAAGTGCCAGATAAGGACTCAGGAGAAAGTTGGACTCCCAGGAGTACTGAAAGAGGCTAACAGAATCACCTGAGGAAGAAGTTCCAGCCATAGACAGCTAGAACATCTCACATCAAAGTTTACCAGATGGCGAAAGGGAAAGGTAAGAATCTTACTAACAGAAAACAAGATGACGGGGCATCATCAGAACCCAGTACATCCATCACAGCGAGTCCTGTGTACCTCAACACACCTGAAAGCAAGACTCAGATTTAAAATCATATCTCATGATGATGGTAGAGGATTATAAGAAGGGCATTAATAACTCACTTAAAGAAATTCAAGAGAACACTGATAAACAGGAAGAAGTTCTTAAAGAATTACAGGAAAACACTGCTAAACTGGTAGAAGTCCTTAAATAGGAAACATAAAAATCCCTTAAAGAATTACAGGAAAACACAACTAAACAGGTGATGGAATTGAACAAAACCATCCAAGATCTAAAAAGAGAAGTAGAAACAATAAAGAAAATCTAAGGGGAGACAACTCTGGAGATAGAAATTCTAGGAATGAAATCAAGAACCATAGATGTGAGCATAAGCAACAGAATATAAGAGATGGAAGAGAGAATCTCAGGTGCAGAAGATTCCATAGAAAGCATGAACACAACAATCAAAGAAAATGCAAAATGCAAAAAGATCCTAACTCGAAACATCCAGGAAATCCAGGACATAATGAGAAGACCAAACCTAAGGATAGTAGGTATAGACAAGAAGAAAGATTTTCAATTTAAATTTCCAGTAAATATCTTCAACAAAATCATAGAAGATAACTTCCCTAACCTAAAGAAAGTGATGCCCATGTACATACAAGAAGCCTAAACTCCAAATAGACTGGGGGACCAGAAAAGAAATTCATCTGGACACATATTTATTAGAACTATAAATGCACAAAATAATGTCAAATATTAAAAACAGTGAGGGAAAAAGGTCAAGTAACATATAAATTTAGACCTATTAGAATTACACCAAACTTCTCAACAGAGACTATTATGAAAGCTAGAAGATCCTGGACAGATGTTATACACACCCAAGAGAACACAAATGCCAGCCCAGGCTACTATACCCAGCAAAATTTTCAGTTAACATAGATGGAGAAACCAAGGCATTACATGACAAAACCAGATTCACACAATATCTTTCCATGAATCCATCTCTTCAAATGATAATAAATGGAAAACTCAAAAACAATAATGCAAATTACACCCTAGAAAAAGCAAGAAAGTAATCCTTCAACAAACCTAAAAGAAGACATCCACAAGAACAGAACCCCAACTCTAACAACAAAAATAACAGAAAGCAATAATTATTTTTCCGTAATATCTCTTAATATCAATGAATTCAATTTCCCAATAAAATGACATAGACTAAAAGGCTGGCTACATAAATTGGACCCAACATTTTGCTGCATACAGGAAACCCACCTCAGGGACAGAGACAGACACTACCTCAGAGTAAAAAGCTGGAGAATAATTTTCCAAGCCAATAGTCCGAAGAAACAAGTTAGACTAGCCCTTCTAATATCAAATAAAATTGACTTCCAATCCAAAGTTATCAAAAAAGACAAGGAGGGGCACTTCATACTTATCAAAGGTAAAATCTTCCAAGATGAACTCTCAATTCTGAATATCTATGCTCCAAATGCAAGGGCATCCACATTCATAAAGCACACATTGCACCTCACACAAAAATAGTGGGAGACTTCAATACCCCACTCTCATCAATGGACACATCCTGGCCACATAAACTTAACAGACACATTGAAACAATCAGAAGTTATGAAACAAATAGATTTAAAAGATATCTAAAGATTATTTTATCCTAAAACAAAATGATATACATTCTTCTCAGCACCTCATGGTGCTGACCATATGATTAGTCATAAAACAGGCTTTAAAATATACAAAAATATTAAAATTATCCCATGTATCCTATCATATCACCATGGACTAAGGATTATCTTCAATAACAACATAAATAATAGAAAGACAACATTCACATGGAAGCAGGACTATACTCTATTCAATGATAAATTAGTCAAGGAAGAAATAAAAAAAGAGATTAAAAAGTTTAGAGTTTAAGGAAAATGAAGACACAACATACCCAAAATCATGGGACATAATGAAAGGGTACCTTTTTTTTTTTTCAAAATTTTATTAGATATTTTTTTCATTTAGATTTCAAATGCTACCACGAAAGTCCCCTATACCCTCCCCACCCTTGCCTTGCTCCCCTACCCACCCACTCTCACTTCTTTATTTTTATTAGATATTTTCTTAATTTACATTTCAAATGCTATCCTGAAAATTTCCTCCCTTCTCCCCGCCCTGCTCCCCTGCCCACCCACTCCCACTTCTTGGCCCTGGCGTTCCCCTGTATTGGGGCATATAAAGATTGCAATACCAAGGGGCCTCTCCTCCCAATGATGGTCGACTAGGCCATCTTCTGCTACATATGGAGCTAAAGACAGGAGTTCTGGGGCTTCTGGTTAGTTCATATTGTTGTCCCTCTTCTAGGGTTGCAGACTCCTTCAGCTCCTGGGATTCTATCTCTAGCTTCTCCATTGTGGGCCCTGTGTTCCATCATATAGATGACTGTGAGCATCTACTTCTCTATGAGTCTTGGTCCTGGTGTTCCCCTGTACTGAGGCATAAAAGTTTGCAAGGCCATGCTGTGGCCTCTTTTCACAATGATGGCTGACTAGGCCATCTTCTGCTACATATTCAGCTAGAGACACAAGCTCTGGGGGTACTGGTTAGTTCATATTGTTGTTCCACCTATAGGGTTGCAGAACCCTTCAGCTCCTTGGATAATTTCTCTAGCTCCTCCATTAGAGGCCCCCTGTTCCATCCAATAAATGTTTGTGAGCATCCACTTCTGTATTTGCCAGGCACTAGCATAAAATCATCTGAGACAACTATATCAGGGTCTTTTCAGTCAAATCTTGCTGACATATGCAATAGTGTCTGTGTTGGGTGGCTGATTATTGGATGGATCCCCATGCTGGGTAGTCTCTGGATAGTCCATCCTTTCGACTTAGCTCCAAACTTTGTCTCTGTATCTCCTTCCATGGGTATTTTGCTCCCTATTCTAAGGAGGAATGGAGTATCCACACTTTAGTCTTCATTCTTCTTGATTTTCTTGTATTTGCAAAATGTATCTTGGGTATTCTAAGTTTCTGGGATAATATCCACTTATGATTGAGTGCATATCAAGTGAAACCATTCCTAAGAGGAAAACTCATAGCTCTGAGTGCCTCCAAAAAGAAACTAGAGAGAGCTTACACTAGCAGTGTGACAGCACACCTAAAAGCTCTAGAACAAAAGGAAGCAAATTCACCCAAGAGGAGTAGACAGCAGGAAATAATCAAACTAAGAACTGTAATCAACAAATTGGGGAAAAATATTCAAAGAATCAACCAAACCAGGAGCTGGTTCTTTGTAAAAATCAACAAGTTAGATAAACACTTAGCCAGATTAACTAGAGGGCACAGGGACAGTATCCTAATTAACAAAACCAGAAATGAAATGGGAGACATAACTGGAAAACCTGGATTAAATGGACAATTTCCTAGACAGATATAAGGTACCAAAGTGAAATCAGGATCAGATTAATGATCGAATGGTCCCATATCCCCTACAGATTTGAAAAAGTCTTTAATAGTCTCCCAACACCAAACACCCAGAACCGGATGGGGTTAGAGCAGAGTTCTATCAGACCTCTAAAGAAGACCTAATTCCTATACTCCTCAAACTGTTCCAGAGAATAGAAACAGAAAGTACTCTACCCAATTCATTCTATGAAGCCACAATTACTCCAAAATCTAAACCACACAAAGACCAAACAAAGAAAGGGAGTTTCAGCTCAATTTATCTTATGAATTTCGATGTAAAAACACTCGGTACAATTTGTACAAACCGCATCAAAGAACATACCAAAACAATCATCCATAATGACCAAGTAGGCTACATCCTGGGGATGTAAGGCTGGTTCAATATATGGGAATCCATCAACTTAATCCACTATATAAACAAAATGAAAGACAAAAATCACAGGATCATTTCCTTAGATGCTGAGAAATCATTTAACAAAATCCAGCACACATTCATGATAAAAGTCTTGAAAAGATGAGGAATTCAAGGCCCATACGTAAACATAATAAAAGCAATATACTGTAAACCAGTAGCCAATATCAAACTAAATGGTGAGAAGTTTGAAGCAATCCCACTAAAATCACAGAATAGACAAGGCTGCCCACTTTCTCCCTACCTATTCAATATAGTACTTGAAGTCCTAGCCCAAGCAATTAGACAACAAAAAGAGATCAAGAGGATAGAAATTGGAAAGAAAGAAGTCAAATTATCACTATTTGCAGATGATATGATAGCAAATATAAGTGACCCTAAAAATTCCTCCAGAGAACTCCTCAACCTGATAAACAGCTTCAGTGCAATAGTCGGATATAAAATTGACTCAAATCAGTGGCCTTTCTCTACACAAAGGATAAATAGGCTGAGAAAAAAATTAGAGAAATAACTCCCTTCACAATAGTAACAAATAATATAAAATACCTTCATGTGACTCTAAGGAAGTGAAAGATCTGTATGATAATAACTTTGAGTCTCTGAAGAAAGAAATCAAAGAATATCTCAATATAGCAAAAATGGCTATACTACTGAAAGCAATCTACAGATTCAATGCAACCCCCATCAAAATTCCAATTCAATTCTTCACCCAGTTAGAAAGGGAAATTTCCAAATTCATCTGGAATAAGAAAAAAACCTAGGATAGCCAAAACTATTCTCAACAACAAAAGAACCTCTGGGGGGAATCACCATGCCTGACCTCAAGCTGTATTACAGAGCAATTGTGTAAAAAGAAAAACTGCATGGTACTGGTGTATTGACAGACAGGAAGATCAATGGAATAGAATTGAAGACACAGAAATGGACCCACACACCTATGGTCACTTGATCTTTGAAAAAGGAGCTAAAACCATCCAGTGGAAAAAAGACAGCATGTTCAACAAATGGTGCTGGCTCCACTGGTGATTATCATGTAGAAGTATGGGAATTGATCCATTCTTATCTCCTTTACAAAGCTCAAGTCTAAGTGGATCAAGGAACTCAAGATGAAACCAGAGACACTAAAACTTATAGAAGAGAAAGTCCCAAAAAGCCTCAAAGATATGGGCAGAAGGAAAAAATTCCTGAACTGAAAAGCAATGGCTTGTGCTGTAAGATTGAGAAACACCAAATGGGACCTAATAAAATTGCAAAGCTTCTGTAAGGCAAAAGACACTGTCAATAAGACTAAAGGGCCACTTACAGATTGGAAAAGGATTTTTACCAATCCTAAATTTGATAGGGAACTCATATCCAATATATGAACTCAAGGAGCTGGACTCCAGGAAATCAAATAACCCCATTAGAAAATAGGGTACTGAGCTAAACAAATAATTCTCAACTGAGGAATGCCAAATGGCCTGAAAAAAAATGTTCAACATTCTTAATTATCAGGGAAATGCAAATCAAAACAACCCTGAGATTCCACCTTACACCAGTAAGAATGGCTAAGATCAAAAATTGAAGTGAGAGCAGTTGCTGGCGAGGATGTGGTGAAAGAGGAACACTCTTCCATTGCTGGTGGGATTGCAAGGTGGTACAAACACGCTGAAAATCAGTCTGGGAGTTCCTTAGAAAATTGGACATAGTACTACTGGAGGATCCAGCAGTACCTCTCCTGGGCATATTCCCAGAAGATGTTCCAAAAAATAATAAGAACAAATGCTCCACTATGTTCATAGCAGCCTTATTTATAATAGCCAGAAGCAGGAAAGAAAGCAGATGTCCCCAACAGAGGAATGGATACAGAAAATGTGGTAAATTTACACAATTGGAGTACTACTAAGCTATTAAAAACAAAGAATTTCAGTTATTTATGAAATTCTTGGGCAAATGGATGTATCTGGAGGATATCAACCTTAGTGAGGTAACAAAGTCACAAAAGAAGTCATAGGATATGCATTCATTGATAAGTGGATATTAGCCCCAAATCTTATAATACCCAAGATACAATTTGCAAAACAAGAAAATCAAGAAGAGGGAAGACCAATGTGTGGATACTTCATTCCTCCTTAGAATAGGGAACAAATTACCCATAAAAAGAGTTACAGAGACAAATTTTGGAGCTAAGATGAAAGGATGGACTATACAGAGACAACCCTACCTGGGGATCCATCTCATAATCAGCCACCAAACCCAGACACTATTGCATATGCCAGCAAGATATTGCTAAAAGGACCCTAATATAGGGTCTCTTGTGAGGCTATGCCAGTACCTGGCAAATACGAAAGTGGATGCTCACAATCATCTATAGGATGGAACACAGGGCCTGCAATAGAGAAGTTAGAAAAAACACTCAAGGTGCTGAAGGGGTCTGCAACCCTATAAGAGGAACAACAATATCAAGTAATCAGTACCCCAGAGCTCATGTCTCTAGCTGCATATGAAACAGAAGATGGCCTAGTTGGTCATCTTTAGGAAGAGAGGCCCCTTGGTATTGCAAACTTTATATGCCTTTGTACAGTGGAATGCCAGGGCCAAGAAATGGGAGTGGGTGGGTAGGGGAACAGGGCGGGGGGAGGGTATAGGTAAATTTCGGCATAACATAGCAGCCTTATTTATAATAGCCAGAAACTGGAAAGAACCCAGATGTCCTTCAACAGAAGAATGGATACAGAAAATGTGGTACATTTAAACAATGGAGTACTACTCAGCTATTAAAAACAATGAATTTATGAAATTCTTGAGTAAATGGATGTATCTGGAGGATATCATCCTGAGTGAGGTAACCCAATCACAAAAGAAATCACTTAACATGCACTCACTGATAAGCGGTTATTAGCCCCAAAACCTAGAACACCCAAGATACAATCTCCAAAACACAAGAAAATCAA
>LR751497.1:140538-161104 GCA_902729485.2 Mus minutoides
AAAGGAGGTGCAGAGACAAAGTTTGGAGCTAAATGGAAGGATGGACCATCCAGAGAATGCCCCACCCGGGCGTTCCATCACATAATCAGCCACCAAATGCAGACACTACTGCACACACCATCAGGTTAGTGCTGAAGGGACCCTGATATAGCTGTCTCCTGGCAGGCTTTGACAGTCCCTGACAAATACAGAAGTGGATGCTCACAACCATCTGTAGGGCAGAACACAGGGTCCCCAATGTAGGAGCTAGAGAGTACCCAAGAGCTGTAGGGGTCTGTGACCCTATAGATGGAACAACAATATGAACTAATCAGAACCCCCAGAGCTCATGTCTCTAGCTGCATATGTATTAGAAGATGGCCAAGTTGGCCATTATTCGGGAGGAAAGGCCCCTGGTCTAGCAATGTTTATATGCCCCAGTACAGGGGAATGCCAGGGCCAAATAGTGGGAGGGGGAGGGTAGGGGAGCAGGGCAGGGGGGTGGGTATAGGGGACTTTTGGGATAACACTTGAAATGTAAATGAAGAATTTCTCTAATAAAAAAAAAAGAAACACATTATCTTAACTTCTAATAAACCAGAAAAATGAATATTGAAAAAAAATTGAAATGTAAATAAAGAAATTAACAAAAAATAAAATGAAATCAGATGAATGAACAAACAAA
Source organism: Mus minutoides (assembly GCA_902729485.2). NCBI lineage: Eukaryota > Metazoa > Chordata > Mammalia > Rodentia > Muridae > Mus > Mus minutoides. The sequence continues at coordinate 141,203 of LR751497.1, forward strand.
CAAACAAACAAACAATGTACAGAAAATAAAAGACTTTGGAATGCTTAGACTTACACAACTTTTCTTTATCACACCCTCCTAACAAGGATCAGGTATCATAACAGAAGGTTAGACAGAAGGATTTTAAAGACAAAAAAAAACAAAAAAACAAACAAAAAAAACCAAAACAACAACAACAAAAAAAAAAACCACCACCACCACCAACAACAACAACAAAAAAACAGATTTGGTGAATGATGGTAAATAAAATGCATGTTTTTGATAAACAAGAGCAATGTTCACATGAACTCAATGAGAATATGACAGCACTCACAAGTCCAGTACCAGGAAGACAATACCCCAGCTTTAAGAAGGGGAAAGAGTTAGATTATGTCAACCAAGTTAAGAACATATCCAAATTACATAATTCCTTAAAGAAGGAAAACAAGTTTTACACTATGAATAGACACACCTTTGATTCTGGAAAATTTGCCAGAGCAAATCAGTCTCCATGTTTAAATATTTGTTTGGTTTTTATTATTTTTTTTATCTGTGAAAAAGAGAAAGAGAAAGAGAAAGAGATAGAAAGACAGAGAGAAGCAGAAAAAGAGACAGAAAGATAAGTCAGAGAAATCATGATTTGGACTGTAGAGAGTGGAAATATTCTGCAAGAAGCAGTTGAAATGTAAATTAAGAAAATATCTAATAACAAAAAGAAGCTGAATGTGAGAAAAATGTATTCTATAAAACTACTAAAATGAAATAAATCAATAAATTACTCAAATATAAATGATCATTACTGATCATTCACATGTAACAGAAAAAAATAAGTCACTAGAATATAAAACAGTCTGCTACTTTGTAAAATAGTTACAACATAGTATATTTCAAATATCAATATTCAAGTAAAATGAGACAGAAATCATATAGCATCCATAGTTATACAGATTCTTTCATTATTCTGAAAGAAATTCTTAGGAACAATTTCTATTGCCTTGTTTTTCTAGCCATATGTCAAATAAAGATTACACTTGGGTTTACATTCATCACATGACATACTATTTCACTTCAAATTACCTGGTTCTTTTCCTTCTGTATCTTCTCTACCAACAGTCCATGGTTCTTTGTTTTGTTCAAGACAGAAGATTATCTCTGGCTTTGAAACAGCAACACCTGTACATTCAAATGAGCACAAAAATATACCACTGAATATAGTTATGTACTAGCACAGAATTGTGACGTGTATTTGAGATGGAAACAATAAAAGATAAATGAATGATTTTTTTATAGTCACTTCTTTCCAATGTGTTTTAGAGTCTCCATACTGAATCCTTTTTAAATTCTGAACTTCATTTTAAATTTATAACATTCAATAAAGCCAACTGTGGAAGTCAATGTACATTTACTTATAAAAGCAACAGACTGACTTTTCAAAAAGGGTATAATATTTACTGACCAGCATATTAAATATAAAAACAAGATAAAGGTAAGTAACATATTAGCTATATATCAGAGAGTATTCAATACATATAAAAACAGAAGATTAAGGCCAATTAATGGATGTCAGACCCAAATGGTAATAGTAGTTTTAGATATCTCTAAATAAAGTAGAAATTATGGAGTAAAAAATATTCTTACCCATGGAAACCAGGTTATTGTAATTTTCCAACATGACATCTCTGTACAAAGCCCTCTGAGCAGAATCCAGACATTCCCACTCCTCCTTAGAAAACTCTATAGCCACATCCATGAAAGTCAATAGTTGCTGAAATTAAAATTTGCAGTATTCCCTTTTGTCAACTGGTCAAGGAAAACTTAGTTAAATATCGAAAATTTTTGCTACCAATAACTTACATGCATATTTGGTAAATTATGTCTGAGATAAAGAATGCTGTTATTTCTCGGATTAGTTCCAATAGTCAAGAAAATCTCATGCTGATGGTGGTCACCTTCTTCAGGATATATGTCATGATCTCCTAAATGATCTATTGGTGATCAACAAAGACACCATAAACCAGAGAGATTTACAACAAGCTTCATAGGAGTACCATCATTATATTTCTGGAGTATCAATAAAAATAAAATCATAATTGTCTCAGCATAACATGTAGAAACATATTAAATTTTTGCAGCAATATAAAGCTGAGAACTATTGCCATAGGCCCTCTGATGAAAGATTCATGAAATATGCACCTTTCTTCACACACAAGTAATGACTCTAATGACTCGCTGTAGAAATCAAGTACATACATTCATCTTTAGTCTCATATACAGTCAGCTTTGCTATTAGACAATTTTTAGTATTTTCAAATTATGTTTTCATTTATACAAATCATACAGAAAAAATGAAGGAGACTGGTAAAAGTGAAAATCTATTTTTAGCTGACCAGTGACATAACATTTAAAGAAGTAGTACAGAGAATCATATGAGCTGGCCATGGGGGCACACACCTTTAATCCCAGTACTTGGGAGACAGAGGCAGGCAGATTTCTGAGTTTGAGGCAAGTCTGTTCTACAAAGTGAGTTCCATGACAGCCAAGGCTATACAGAGAAACCCTGTCTCAAAAACAAAAACAAAAATTCAAAGAAAAAAAAGAAAAACCAAAACCAAAACAAAACAACAACAACAAAAATAATCATATGAAAAAAGTTCTGTAAATTTGAGTCAGAATATGGAAGGTTTGAAAGTTCTGAAAATGAAAAATTCCCTAAAAACAGACAATTTATCCAAAACAATGCATATATATTTACCTTAGAAAAAGCCATCTTTCCTTTCTCTTTCAGACTGGAATGCCTCACAAAAGTTACATTAAATTTTTACCTTCAAGAAACTATCTGCAAGTAGAGGCAACAGACCCTCCCTGTTTCTAAAAAAAAAAAAAATTGAATAGTAGAAAGCAGAAATCAGTAAGGGCCACACCCCATGGCTTGTGCAAGAGGAGATATGAAGAAGAGATGCGCTTCTACAGGCAGGAAAAACAAAAGATTTTCATAACCATTTCCATATATTTGCCTTAGATGTTTTATCAAAACAGAATTGACACATCTTTTTTCAATAATGGCCAGAATCATTGAAGTATCACAAGCTGAAGGGATTTCTCAAGCAAGAGACTTTCCTGAAGCCAAGAAAAACAAGGGAAGAAATGCCTGCTTCACCACTGTCTGCACAGAGATAATTTTTCTAGCTTCTTTGTCCCATTCTAAATTACCATAATTTGGGGGTTTTTAGGGAAGACTCAGAATCATATTATCTAACCAGATCCTTTTAAGAATGATATTTCTCCTTTTGCATTCATGATAAAAAAACCCTACTCATTCCTATATATGACACCCTGCACCACTTTTAATAGTTTCACCTGTCACTGAAGGCAGCTGAACTTCTTTCTCCTACAACTTCTTCCATGTTGGCACTTTTGGCTGATAAGAGGTTGAAAATACAGTTATAATAAAGGCATCTTTACCAACCAATGTCATTTAATTTCTACAAAGAATATACTGGACAACCTCAGGAGAAAAGTTGTACTTTGCTGCAGAACACACCCAGTCTCTAGAAGACTACCATGAACTCAACTTGTGCCTCAAGTTTTTGTTGGAAATTTTCATTCATTTTTTTTCTATTTGTTCTTTATCTGGTATGATTTTCACATTTCAAGGCTATATGACCTGGATGGGAGAAATTTCAGAAGTGCACAATATAGGTCTAGCATACAGAGAAAATTTCAAATTTTATTGTGTACATTTACCTATCAAAATCTATATTGTAATTTGTCTTGTCTTAATAAAAAATATTGTACTTACGATTATTAAAAACCATGGTACATTAAAGGCAGATGGACATACTCTACACGATGAGTTTGCAACACAAGGAAGAAAGAATTGTCCTGTTTCTTAAAATGTCTGAGTTTGTTATACATACATTATTAAAGAGAAACTTGTATATAGATGTGCTCCTGAATAGTCATTTTACTAAAACTACAGAGGAACTTGAATCATTTTCATGCATTTTGGAATATTTATGCCCATCTCATTTACTATTCTCAGCTTCCTGATGCTGTTCATCTTTCTTTTTCATTAGGTAAATAGTATTTTATATTTGATTCATAGTAATTTAGTTTGAGTATCTTCTGTTTCTACTTTTTCTATTCCGTATGCTTCTAAAACATATTCACTTTTAGGAAATTATTTCATCATTATTTTCAAAGTGTTTATTGTTATTTTATTATTATTATTATTAGTAGTAGTAATAGTAGTAGTAGTAGTAATAGTAGTAGCAGCAGTATTACCTTACTTGTAATGACCAAACTAGAAACAATCCAATGGGTAAGCAGCCAATCCCTGACATTACTAATCATAGTCTGTTAATCTTGCACACATGAACCTAGTATAACTAGGCTCTAGCCAGTACCTGACTAAAACATATTCTTATATAAAAAGCCAAATTTTGGATGGTGTTTAGTAACTCTTATGAAGTGTTGGATGACTGATGGAAGGCCCTGAAGGGAATATGAACACAAGAGAAGGAGCAAGAGAGTCAACTAACCTGGACTCCTGTGAGCTCTCAGAGAATAAAGCAGCAACCAAAAACATATAAGGGTAGAAATGAGGTCCTGACTACATACTTAGTAAATATGCAACTCAGGCTCCATGTGGTTCCCACAAAATTTGGTAGACAGGCTCTTTTGAAAGCTGTAGCCTGACAGTAGTATCAGAGACCACTATTCTTTATTAATAATAAGTGCTAACAAAACCTTAAAAATAAATGCCTCATTGAATTTACAGCATTGCAGTTAAAAAGAGAAGTAGATGGAATGTAAACTTTCTAGTATACAGAAAAGATGTCAGCCCATACTATTATACCCAGAAATATTTAATCACATAGATGGAGAAAATAAAATATTCAATAATAAAGGCAACATAAACAATATCTATATACATACACCATCCTACGGAAGATGGAGGAAAAAAATTCCAAGCAAAGGAGAAAAACTATGCAAATGAAAACATAAGTATCAATAATCTCATATTAGCAAAATCAAAGGTAGAAGGAAATACACACTCAGACAACCCTACACAAACACACACACAAACACACACACACACACACATATGCATGTTAATTTCAAAATGCCTAGGTTACATCAAAGGCTGGGCACTGCTAAACCTTATCCTGCTACCCCAAGCCCAATTGGGGATGTGGCCAGTAGACACCCACATAAAATTTTACACTGATAGTTGGCTTTCTCTCTTGTAGCTCCTATGACCTATCCTTCTCCCTTGAATCATGGAGAATCTCTGTCTCCATTTTCCAGTTCCTAGCCTGCACAAATCGAACTGTCTTGCATCCCTTTTCCCAACCACTGTCTGCTGACATCTTTATTTATTGATCAAAAACCAATTCGGGACATGGACCTTCAGCAACTGGACACAAAAATTCCTGATTAAATCAAAGCATTAGAGCCAATCTCCAACAGGGAATTAATATCTCATCAATTTTTATTAGTGACATGTGTTTATTCACTATTGGACAATAGAATGAAACAGACACAATAATAACACTGAATAGTCAAAACTATCCTAGCTAAGTGTAACAGAGTTAACATAGAAGCAGCTATTCCCTGAACTATTATATGTGGACTTAGCAGACATTGACACACTTGGACATGGGGTACTCAAGGGTTCCTCATTATGGAGAAAGAAGTAGGATAATGTGGGCCCATACAGCTGCTGTCAAGTAAGAGCTCACACTGTAATGCTGGACATTGATGTTTCCTTCTTGATCATTTGTCAATCTGGGGTATATGAGGTGGACACATCCTGAAGGGAAGTTAGACTCTGCACTGAGAATCCCCTGAAGTGACAGACAGCATGGTGCTATGCCCCAGATGATTGGTACTCCTGAATTTGGGAGTGAGGGTGCACATAGTAGATTTCTGTGCTGATAATTTTATATATTTCAGATTTCCACATACTGTTTTGTTTGCATGTTTAGGTAGGTTTGTTTTAGTTTTGTTTTGCTTTGATTTTGATTTGTTTTGTTTTGTTTTTATAATGGAGTAGCTCTCCTATAATATATTCCACGTAGAGTTTCCCCTTACCACTTTTCTTTTTCCATTTCTTTTTTGTCTTTTCTTTGCATTCTCATCTAACTCTTTAATATTTATTCATTTTTCTTTGTTTAATATTTTCTTCATTTACAATTCAAATGCTATCCAGAAAGCCACCTATACCCTTCCCCTTGCACTATGCCTCAGCCCAACCACTCCAGCTTCCTTGACCAGGCATTCCCCTGTACTGGGGCATAAAATCTTTGCAAGACAAAGGGCCTCTCCTTCCACTGATGGCCAACTAGGCCATCCTTTGCTACATATGCAACTAGAGAAACAAGTTCTGTGTGGTAGAGCCCAGTAGAGGTATTGCTGAATCTTCCATCAGTAATATGTACAAGTTTCTGAGGAAATGCCAGACTTACTTCCAGAGTGGTTGTACAAGCTGGAAATCCCACCAGCAATGGAGGAGTGTTCCTCTTTCTCCACATCCTTGCCAGCATCTGCTGTCACCTGAATTTTTGATCTTAGCCATTCTGACTGGTGTAAGGTGAAATCTCAGGGTTGTTTTGATTTACATTTCCCTGATGATTAAGGATGTTGAACATTTTTTCAGGTGCTTCTCATCCATTTGCTATTCCTCAGTTGAGAATTCTTAGTTTAGCTCTGTACCCTATTTTTTAATGGTGTTATTTGATTTTCTGGAGTTCAGTTCCTTGAATTCTTTGTATATATTAGATATGAGTCCCCTATCTGATTTAGGATTGGTAAAGATCCTCTCCCAATCTGTTGGTGTACATTTTGTCTTATTGAACATGTCTTTTTGCCTCACTGAAGCTTTGCAATTTTATTAGGTCCCATTTTTTGATTCCTGATCTTATAGCACCAGCCATTGCTGTTCTGTTCAGTAATTTTTACCCTGTACCCATATTTTGGTGGCTTTCCCCCACTTTTTCCTCTATAAGTTTTAGTATCTCTGGTTTTATGTGGAGTTCCTTCATCCAATTAGACTTGAGATTTGATAAGGAAATAAGAATGGTTCAATTCCCATTCTTCAACATGTTCACTGCAAGTTGAGACAGCATGAAGTGTTGAACATGTTGTCTTTTTTCCACTGAATGGTTTTAGCTTCTTTTTCAAAGATCAAGTGACCATCAGTGTATGGGTTCATTTCTGTCTCTTCAATTATATTACATCGATCTACCTGTCTGTCACTGTACCAGTACCATGCAGTTATTATCATCACACGTACTTTGTAGTACAGCTTGAGGTCAGGCATGGTGATTCCACCAGAGGTAATTTTATTGTTGACAATAGTTCTTGTTACCTTGGTTTTTGTTATTCCAGATGAATTTGCAAATTTCCTTTTCTAACTTGGTGAAGAATTTAGTTGAAATTTTGATGGAGATTGCAATGAATCTGTAGATTGCTTTCGGCAAGATAGCCATTTTTACAATGCCAAACCATGAGCATGGGAGACCTTTCCAACTTCTGACATCTCTGATATCTTTCTTCAGAGACTTGAAGTTCTTATCATACAGGTCTTTCACTTCCTTAGCTAGAGTCAAACCAAAGTATTTTTTATTATTTGTTACTATTGTGAAGGGTGGTATTAACCTAATTATTTTCTCAGCCTATTTATCCTTTGTGTAGAGAAAGGCCACTGATTCATTTGAATTAATTTTATATCCACCTACTATTCTGAAGCTGTTTATCATGTTTAGGAGTTCTCTGGTAGAATGTTTAGGGTCACTTATATTTACTAAAATATCATTTGCAAATAGTGATATTTTAATTTCTTTCTTTCCAATTTGTATCCCCTTGACCTCCTTTTGGTGTCTAATTGCTCTGGCTAGGACTTCAAGTACTATATTGAATTGGTATTGAGAAATTGTGTAGCCTTGTCTAGTCCAAGATTTTAGTGGGATTGCTTCCACTTTCTCTCCATTTAGTTTGATGTTGGCTACTGGTTTGCTGTATATTGCTTTTATTATGTTCAGGTATAGACCTTGAATTCCTTATCATTCCAAGACTTTGTCATGAATGTATGTTGGAATTTGTTAAATCCATTCTCAGCATTTAAGGAGATGATCATGTGTTTTTTTTTCCCTTTGAGTTTGTTTATATAGTGGATTACATTGATATATTTCTGTATATTAAACCATTCCTGCATCCCTGGGATTAAGCTTACTTGATCATATTGGATGATCATTTTGATGTGTTCCAACTGGTAATAAGAACACATGCTCTACTATGTTCATAGCAGCCTTCTTTATAATAGCCAGAAGCTGGAAAGAACCCAGATGTCTCTCAACAGAGGAATGGATAAAGAAAATGTGGTACATTTATACAATGGAGTACTACTCAGCTATGAAAAACAATGAATTCATGAAATTCTTGGTCAAATGGATGAATCTGGAGGAAAGCATCCTTAGTGAGGTAACCCAATCACAAAAGAAGTCACTTGATATGCACTCACTGATAAGTGGATATTATCCCAGAAATTAGAATACTCAAGATACAACTTGCAAAACACAAGAAAATCAAGAAGAATGAAACCAAAGTATGCATTCTTCATTCCTTCTTAGAATAGAGAACAATACACCCATTAAAGGAGTTACAGAGACAAAGATTGGAGCTCAGATGAAAGTATGGACCATCCAGAGACTACCCCACCTGGGGATCCATCCCATAATCAGTCACCAAATCCAGACACTTTTGCATATGCCAGCAAGATTTTGCTGAAAAGACCCTGATATAACTATCTCCAGTGAGGCTATTCCACTGCCTGGCAAAACAGTCAGGGATGCTCACATTCATCTATAGGATGGAACACAGGGCCCACTATGGAGGAGCTAGAGAAATTACCCAAGGAGTTGAAGGGCCCTACAACCCTTTAGGTGGAACAACAATATGAACTAAACAGTACCCCCAGAGCTGTTGTCTCTAGATGCATTTTTAACAGAAGATGTCCTAGTTGGCCATCACTGGGAATAGAGGCCCATTGGTCTTAAAAACTTTCTATGCCCCAGTACAAGGTAATGCCAGGGACAGGAAGTGGGAGTAGGCATGTGGGGGAGCAGGGTGTGGGAGGGTATAGGGAACTTGTAGGATAGCATTTGAAATGTAAATAAAGAAAATATCTAATAAAAAAAGAAAAAAAGAAATACAAAATAAATTGTCATTCTATGGATGGGAAAAGAGCAAAGGATTAGATGACAGAGATTCTGTGGAGTTCAAAGTATACTGTTCTTGCTTTAAGGAACCGACAGAATCAAAGACACTGTGCTGTCTGTCATTCTCTCTCTCTCTCTTTTTTTTTTCCATTATGTCTCATTGTAGATCACATGCTTCCAATATATAATGGCAGAGTATATACATTACTATTACTAAATAGGCAAAAGTTATCATAGTAAGGAAACAAGGAACTAAAGCAAGATCGAAATCTAGCTGTGCAAACTCCAAATTGTACATCTCCATGTCTGACATCACAGTTTTCTTCCAAACTCTACCTACTTTCATCTTTGCCAAAACTTTTTTCCCTTGAGCTTTTTTCACTGCCTGTTTACAGCTATCTTCATCAGGTACCCTACAACTAAGGCATCTTCAATGTCTTGGGGTTCTTTAAAATAGTTCAGGCTCCATCTTCACAGCTTCACACAATGGAATGTCTATACCCTCATACCATATAGGGACATTCCTGAGACATAGCTCCTCTGGGCCACTTTCTTTGTCATAGAAAGAGAGTTCATACTACCTTTCTACTATTCTTGACACAAAAGCCAGAGCCACATGGCCAAAGCTTCCAAGATCAAACTATGCATCTCCATGTCTGAAGTCAAAGTATTCCTCAGATTGCCAAGTCTTTTCATCCTTGTTGACTGAACCACATTTCCTTTTACTTGGACTCATTTCACTCCCTGTTAGCAGATGTCCTTCATACATATCACATTCTAAGTACTAACTTTTGCTTGACTTATGCTGACTACTGATGCAAATAGACACCTTGGAGACATCAGATGTTATAAAGGAAAAGATGCCCTTATAGTTTCAGAGGTTTAGTGCATGATATTCATGGCAGTGTGCAGCTAGACAGTGTTGGAGAAGAAGCTGAGTGTTACTTGCTTACACAGAAAGAAGAAGTAGACTATATGCCACATTAGCCATAATTTGAGAACAGGAGTCCTCAAGGCCCATACACATAATGACATTCTGCCATAAGTCCCCATCTACTTGAAAAAAAAAAAGGCTGTATCTCCTAATAATGCGTCTTCTAATCAACCTTTCATTCAAACATGATGTTGAATGACATTTCTATTCAAATCACAACACTATATCTGAGACTACAGTGTCTCTTGTTGTATAGATATTGATCATGTAAGGATAATTTAATATGAGGTATATGTTTCTTTAGAGATATTGAGCTGTCCTTTATGATCATACAGTTGATTTTTGTTTTTGAAAATTGGCATGCTCTAGGAATTATTAGGTCTGAATATATCTCCTTAACATGGTGTCCTTATTAAATGAATATTCTTTGGGATCATTATATCATATAGATTAAATAGATGTACAACTTTATTACTATCGAAAATGGTTAAAAACATATCTCACTGTCACTATCAGAATCCAGTCTTTAAGCCTTTAATTTCACCAGATAAAATAGTATTACCAAGCACAAAATATCTTAACCATGACTCATCAAACTCTAGCGTTGTTTTTGAATGTGAAAGATATTAGTATGAATAAGTTATCTTTCACTGTGAACTCCTGTTTTAACATGTAACCATCCATCACTTAAAATAAATTTTGTACAATCTCTGAAATGCCTGTGGGGTTTTTCTGGGAACAGAAATTGGGGGAGGGCAGGGAGCCCTGGGGAAAAGTGGGGAGAGAAAATATACCAGGTCAGGCCAGAGTTCCTGTGCTCTGGGCAGTTGGATGTAGGGAGACTGTCAGGTGCTTCACACACAGCACAGGTGGATATCTAAGCCTATGACACAAGAGGCAGGGGGTGGAAAGGGACAGCCCCAATCAGGGACCCTGAGGCCACACCCTATAGCCCTGGGATTAGCCCTGGGGTTATAGGAGAAAGGGAATAAGGAAAGAGGTTCCCAACACTGCAAGTATGGTGCCTTTGATCTTGATGGAGCAGAGATTCTCTATGGTTTAAGAGCTTTATTATAGAAATCAGGAGAAAAAGAGAAGGGACAGAGCGAGAGCGAGAGCGAGAGCGAGAGAGAGAGAGAGAGAGAGAGAGAGAGAGAGAGAGAAGGCTAGTGAGAAAGAGAGAGGAGAGGAGAAGGAAAAAAAGGGAAGAGGAGAGAGAAGTGAGATGTAAAGGAACAAAGGAGTAAGAGAGCAAGGTGGGGGCCTAACAGCCCCTTTTATGGTCTTCACTGTTGCTAGAGAATTGGGGAGGAGTTTAGCCTGAAGGTCAGAAGTTTGGGAATTGCTTACATAACTACTGACCATGCTTTTCTTGTGGGGGCTTTGGGAGGTAGTGCCTTAGGCAAGGCCCAGAGTTCCAGGAGCATGAGGGAATGCCTATGATGTCATGTAGGTGAATTATTACCATGGGGTTTCACGTCTCAGATGGACGGGAGACCAGCCTGCAATTCCCCACAGGGTTTTGCCTTTATTATGCTATGCTACTCACTAGAGCATGTTGATTCTATGCTGTCATTAGAGTGGGTTTTCAGGACATCCTCATGTCTTAGAGGCTATCTGTTGACCACTTTCATGTTTCCAGCTACTTTATAAAATTTTGATGCCAAATGCTTGTTTAGAGACAATCATAAAAGAAATTATACAGGAAAAGCAACTCCATGGGAAAATTAATTAGACCTGGAAGTTCAAGCATAGCTAGTCTCCTTACATTACTCCTGAAGTTGTAGTGACATTTTATCCTTTTCTAGTTTCTCAGCTGTGGTGATTTGAATAAGATACTTCCTATAGAATCATATATTTGGATGCTTATTTACCAGGTTGTGAAATTATTTGACAGGGTTTAAAAGATTAGAAGATGAAGCCTTATTAAAGGAAGAATTTTCCTGGAGGTGCACTTTGTGGGTTCAAAATCTATGCCAGGCTAGTCTGCTCCTCTTTTGATATCTGCAGATTAAGTTATAGTTCTCACAATTTTCTTCAATACTGTGCTTTACATGTTTGCCATCTTGTTTCTTGTAATTATGATAACTCATGCTATAACCATCTTAGTGTTCCTTCATATCCATTTTTACTGAATCCTACCAATGTTTTATTAGATAGATTCTGCTTAGTGCTCTTTTCTAAACTTCATCTAACTTCTTTCTAGACAATGGAAAATTTGTCATATATATATATATATATATATATATATATATATATATATATATATATTTATATATATAGCTCAGAAACTTGGCCCTGATGTCTAGTCCCAGGAAAAAAGGTAGTCCCAGGAAAAAAAGGTAGAAGGACATCCTGCAGTACCAGCATTGTGTTTGCAGGACCCTTGTTCAGATAATTTTCCCATAGTATGCCATTGACAATAATGACACAAAGCTTGTTGAACAACCCATAGAAAATCTGGAGCAACCAGGATCTAACTAGATCAATTAAAGAGAAAAGCATTTAGAAAGAGTAAGCATATATATAAAATCAAAGCACAATCAGAGAGAAGAACTTGTATGGAGAAGAGGCAGTAAAAACAGACAAAGTGAGATAATATTAAGCAATCCTCAGTAGCCCTTATGAAGAAATGTCTCAGTCTGACACAACGATATATTAATTTAGCAGAGAGTGCAATGTTTATAAAGAAGGGAATTTTTTTTTTCTCTGTGGAGAAAATTCCAAGATCAGTAGAAATTCAGTGTCTCATGAAGCAATCTTTAAAATATGAAAGAAAACTGAAATGACTCCTTGAATCTTACCAGACCCCATGTATTAAAGCTGGACTTTGAAAACAACAGAAAACCTACAAACTCATGGAAATTGAGCCACTGTATTTAGTGTGTACCTGAACCACACTAAAAAATAAAAAAGAGAATTTCAGACTTTTGTCCTTATGAGAACCAAAAAAAAAAAAAAAAAATACTCAATCACATACTTGCAAAATGGCTCCAAAAACACAAGAAAAGCATCAACTACCATAACCAAGTGTTGAAGATACTCTATATTTCTTGTGATACTTGTAATGGTGTTGTTACCCTAATTTCTTTCTCAGCCTATTTATTGTTTCTATAAAGATGGGCTACTGATTTTTAGTTATTTTTGGATTTATCCACTTTCCTAAAGGTGTTTATCAACTGTAGGAATTTTGGGGTAGAAAACTTGTGATCACTTATGTATACTGCCATATCATTCATGAATAGTCATACATTGACTTCTTTCTTTACAATTTGTATCCTGTTAATCTCCCTTAGTTGTTTTTTTCTCTGTCTAGAAGATCAAGGATTATGTTAAATACACACACACTGATATACACACACACACACACACACACACACACACAGAGAGAGAGAGAGAGAGAGAGAGAGAGAGAGAGAGAGAGAGAGTGTGTGAGTGTTTCATGTCCCTGATTTCAGTTGAATTGCTTTGTCTCTTCATTTAAATTTGTTCGGGGTATTGGCTTTCTGCATATTGCTTTGATTGTCTTCAGATATGTACATTGTATCCCAGCATGGCATTGATATAAAAAGAAACAGGTTGATCAATAGAATAAAATTGAAGACCCTGAAAAAAATCCACACATCTATGGAGAGTTGATTGTTGACAAAGAAACCAAAACTGTACAATGGATTGGAAGAAATCAATTCCTACAATTTTAGGTGGTCTACCTGCATGTCTGAATGCAGAATGAGTATTTATCGTCCACCTCAAAAAATTAAATTCCAGTGTATCAAAGATGTCAACATAAAAACTGATACCTTGAGCTGGGCGTGGTGGCGCACACCTTTAATCTCAGCACATGGGAGGCAGAGACAAGCAGATTTCTGAGTTCAAGGCCAGCCTGGTCTACAAAGTGTATAGCCAGGGCTATACAGAGAAACCCTTTCTTGAAAAACCAAAAAAAAAAAAAAATCCTGTTACCTTAAATTTAATACAATAGAACATGGGAAAAAGCCTTGTGTGTATTGTAGAGGAGACAACTTCCTAAATAGGACCCCAATGCTCTAAGATCAATTATTCACATATGGGACTTAATGAAACTGAAAAGCTCCTATAAGGCAAAAGACAAGGTCAATTGTTCAAAATAGGAGTCTACAGATGAACTTCACTGAACCTACATTTGACAGAGGGTTAATATCCAAAATATATAAAGAACTCAAGAAGTTAGCCTCCAACAACCAAATAACTGAAAAAAGAATCAGTAAAGAATTAAATAGGTTCTCAACAGAAGAATCTCAAATAGCTGAGACATATTCAACACCCTTAGTATTTAGAGATATCTAAATCAAAACAACACTGATATTCCACCTAATACCCATCAAAATAGTTAAGATCAATAACTCAAGTGACAGCACATACTGGTGAAGACATAGAGAATTGAGAATGCTCTTCCATTGTTATTGAGATTCCAAACTTATACAAATCTTGAAATCAATCTGGTGGTTTTTCAGAAAAAAATAAAGTGGTCATAGTTCTACCTGAAGACCCAACTATACTGCAACCTAGATGTCCCTCATCCAAAGAATGGATACAGAGAATGTTGTCCATTTACACAATGGAATGCTTTTCTGCTACTAAAAAAAAAAAAAGGACATCATGAATTTAGCAGGAAAATGGATGGAATTAGAATATATCAAGGGGAATGAGGTAACCCAGACTATAAAAAGAACATGCATGGTATGTTCTCACTGATAAGGCAGAAAACACAGAAGAGGCAAATATCTATATAGAGGCAGGACTCCCAGTGGATGAATAAGGAGAAGTAACAACAAAACTTTCAACCAAATCTTGTTCTATCTACAAGAATTGCAGAGACAAAGATGTAATGGAGATTGAAAGAATGGCCAATCAATAACTGGCCCAACTTGAGAAGCATCCCCTCCCCAAGTATTAGTCCTTGACACTATTAATGACATGATCCTATTCTTGCAAACAGAAGCATAGCATAATTGACCTGTGAAAGGTCCCATCGAGCAACTGAATTCAATAGATGCAGACACCCATAAGTAAACATTGGATAAAGCTCAGGAATGCTTATGGAAAAGTTGAGGAAAGGAATGGAATCAGAAGAGTCAACTAACCTGGTCCCTTGGCAGCTCTGAGAGACTGAGCCACCAAGGAAAGAGCACCCATGGACTGACAAATCCCCAGGCAAAGGATGACTTGTCTAGCTACAGTGGGAGAGGATTCCCCTAACCAAACCAGTACTTGATAGAGCAGGGTGTAGAGATACACAGGGACCCCACCCTCTTAAAGGTGAAGGGGAGAGAGAATGGAAGGAGGGATTCTGTGATAGGGGGAATGTGAATGGGGACTGTTTTGGGGATGTAAATAAATAAATAAATTAATTAAAAATATAAGACCTGTATATGTAAGTTCTACTCCCAATATCATCCTTTAAAAAAGATTCATTAGATATTTTCTTCATTTACATTTCAAATGCTATCCCAAAAGTCCCCTATTTCCTCCCCCTGCCCTGTTCCACTACCCACCCACTCCCACTTCATGGTACTGGAGTTCCCTTGTACTGGGGCATATCAAGTTTGCAAGACCAAGGTGCCTCTCTTTCCAATGATGGCTGACTAGGCCATCTTCTGCTACATATGTAGCTAGAGACAAGAGTTCTGGGGGTACTGATTAATTCATATTGTTGTTCCACCTATAGGGTTGCAGACCCCTTCAGCTCTCTGGGTACTTTCTCTAGCTCCTCCATTAGGGACCCTGTGTTCCATCCTATAGATGACTGTGAGCATCGACTTCTGTATTTGCCAGGCATTGTCATTGCCTCACAAGACACAGCTATGTCAGGGTCCTTTTGCAAAATCTTGATAGCATATGCAATAGTGTCTGTGTTTGGTGGCTGATTATGCTTGAAGTAATCACACTCATTTTAGGAATGAGTCAGTGATGTTTTTTATACCAATAACTATCTAATATTATACTCTTTATTCAAGCTAGTATAGGTAGGAAATTAAAGTTCAACAAATAAGAAAAGAACAAATCAAGCTACCCCTATTTGCAGATGACATCTCATTATATAATAGTGCAAAAACGCAACTAAATTCCTTCTAGAAATGACAGACAAAATCCATCACTGTGATTATTTATCTTTACCAAAATTATCTAAACTGAACTAATACACATAAACCTGAAACCAGAAACAGAGAAACAGATGGAATAAATGATTCAATATGCCATATAGCATATTTATATCTAAAATAATATCTATAAAATCTATACTTACATCATTTATATAGTATTCTACAACAATATTAGTACAGGTAAATGGTAGATATTAGTACATAGAAATTATCTATATGTTATAGATATAGAATATAGATATGAAGACCTATATAAACCTGGAGATATTATATATATATATATATATATATATATATATATATATATATATATATATTTGTGTGTGTGTGTATGTGTGTGTTTATATACATTGTTGAAATCAACGTTGTCAATTATTGACATTAGTTCTTGAAAAGTGTATCATATTCAGTAAATATATGTTTTATATATATATAAATACATTTAGATATATTATATGTATATGTATATACATATACAAACTTACCTATCTAAGATCTTTAGGTACAAATGCATTTTATATATATATATATATATATATATATATATATATATATATATATATATATATAAAATGTATATACATTTATACATATATTTGAATATATATATACATACATATATATATATATATATATGTGTGTGTGTGTGTATGAAGAGAAAGAGTGATATTATTAACTATTTACTTAAATTTCTATTAAAAATCTACTTAAATTTCCTTCTGAATAGAACTCCCTTTTTCACAAGAATTAAGGCCAACAATTGACAAGTTGGAATTTATAAAACTAAATGGCTTCAACATAGTTAATCAAAAAACAAGCAAAGAGGAAATTCTATAGAATATGAGGGGATCTTTGTCAACTCTCTGTTTGACAGAGGATTAAATGTCTATAATACACAAAAAAATCATAAATGAAATAAAAAATGACCCATTCAAAAAATAGCCCTAGAATCTCCACAGATTTTGAGAAGTCATACTGCTTCAGTAATAGAAGCAACTATAACCAAAGCAATTGATAGATAGAAAATGCTGCAGGGAAATAGGAAACTACATTCAGAGTTGCAAGATTTAAAACTAGCACAGCAACTATGGAAATCAAGGTGGAGAATTCTCCAAAAGTAACACATGACTCAGATGTGTACCACTCATTGATGTAGGGAAATAGACTCACTGTCCTACTCCATAGATACTTGCTCAGCCCTGCCAATCACTGCTGTATTCACAAAAAAATATGTAATGCAAATGCCCTAAGTATCCTTGTACTGCTGGATTGTAATACAAAGTGGCAAATAGAGACACAATTACTAAATGTATTGTCATTTGTAATAAGTAAAAGAGGGCCTATTCCTTTTTCCTAATACATTTCTGTCTACCTGAAATTTTTAAAAAATAGTGAGAATTCGATGGTGGACAATATGAAGAATACACTATACACATCTACATTTTGACTAGAAGAGGATTTGTAACCTTAAAGCTTCAACTTCTTCCTCATACACTGGGTCTGCTTAGTATCTTGTCCTGGACCAGAAGCTTTGTTTCTTGTAATACAAGTTAATTTATATATAAAGCACACACACACACACACACACACACACACACACACACACTCACACTCACACACACACACTCAGGAAAACTAATGTTTTCTCTGCTAAACAGATATACACTTCTACACTGTTGTCTTGGAATGTTTCTAAAGCAATCAGTGTATTTTTTGCAGCATGGTTCTGTTGGCTTAATCAATCAGGAATGGGAAGATATCAATGAAATCAGTCCAGCATAAAATGGACACTAATTATACCAAGGCAATAGCAATAGACTGTTGTCATAAATTTATTGATAATTTTGTGACAAAGAAGGGATAAAGATTAGTAATTACTGTATTAAAAAGTTCAAAGACCCAGAACACAATAATCTTCATAGAGAATATATCTCACAAATGCCAATAATCTCTAATACTAAAATATAAACATTATGCAACATGTTTGTGGTAGGATAGTTATTAATATAATTCTGGTATAAATCCTTACATTTCAGAATACTGTTTCTTTAATGAGTTTAAAAATGAATTCTATACAACTATTGATAAATAATGTCAGGTTAATGCTTGGTGAAAGAATTTTTTTCAAATTTTTGAAATAAGTACTTAATATAAGTTGAATTTTTGGTAAAATGTTTCCAAATACTTTCAAATATAGGTTTTCTTTATGGTAATACTTTGATAATAAGTTTTCAATATTATATAAATTCTGACAATTATTTTCTCATTTTAAATAATATTACTTTATGAATGCTGAGATATTAATTTCCTATCAAGTTAGAGTCATGCATGGATTTATGTGCTCCAAGTTTGAGGTTGTTTTAAAATAACTGCAATGTCCTTTATATTTGTAATGTTTCACTCCAGTAAGCATTGTGTTGTGTTTGAAGGCATGATTTCCATGTCAAGGATTTTCCACATTGTTTACAATATTAAGGTTTGTCTCTAGTATGTATTCTGAGCTGACATTCAAGATTTGCGATATAAAAATGTATTTCCCACATTCACTATACTTACAAGTTTGTTTCAAATATGGCTCCTTGATGAACTTGGAAAATAGAGGACCAGGTAAAAGATTTGCAACACATTTCACATTTGTAAGGTTAATCACTTGTATATTTTGTAGTGAACATGAAGACTTGGGTATTTAGTCAATGATATGCCACATTCATTACATGGTTAATGTTTCTTTCCAGTATGGATTATGTGGTGAGCTTTATGATCTGAGTGTTATGTAAAGGATTTGAAACATTCATTATATTTATGAGTTTTGTCCCCTGTATGTATTCTTCAGTGAACTTTAAGCCCTGAGTTGCGCCACACTCATTATATTTGTGAGGTTTCTCTCCTATATGAATTCTGCAGTGAGCTTTAAGTTTTGAGGATTGTGTAAAAGATTTGCCACATTCATTACATTTGTAAGGCTTCTCTCCTGTGTGGATTCTGTAGTGAATTTGAAGATGTGACGATTGGGTAAAAGATTTCCCACATTTATTACATTTGTAAGGTTTCTCTCCTGTATGGATTCTGTAGTGAACTTTAAGCTTTGCATTACATGTAAAAGATTTCCCACATTTATTACATTTGTAAGGCTTCTCTCCTGTATGAATTCTGTAGTGAACTTGAAGATTTGAGAAATTTGTAAAAGATTTGCTACATTCATTACATTTGTAAGGCTTCTCTCCTGTATGGATTCTGTAGTGACCTTTAAGCTCTCTGTTCCGTGTAAAAGATTTGCCACATTCATTACATTTGAAAGGTTTCTCTCCTGTATGTATTCTGTAGTGTATTTTAAAGTCTGTATTACGTGTAAAATATTTGCCACATTCATTACATTTGAAAGGTTTCTCTCCTGTATGTATTCTGTAGTGAATTTTAAAGTTTGTATTACGTGTAAAAGATTTCCCACATTCATTACATTTGTAAGGCTTCTCTCCTCTATGAATTCTGTAGTGAACTTTAAGGTCTGAGTTACCTGGAAAAGATTTGCTACATTCCTTACATTTGTAAGGCTTTTCTCCTGTATGGATTCTGTAATGAATTCGAAGACATGAAGATTGGGTAAAAGATTTGCCACATTCATTAC
>LR751496.1:0-13608 GCA_902729485.2 Mus minutoides
AAAAAAAAAAAAAAAGAAAGTCACCTCCCATGAAGAGTACAATGAAATACAAATGACCTAAGGAAGCCTTAAAGATTCATCTTACATTAAAAATATTTTTCAAAGTCTCACAAGGAATGAGATATCTGAAAATAAAATATCTAAAAAATTACAAGGAGTAATTGAAACATGAGATACAAAATAGTAGTAGAGATCACAACTATTGCTATATAAATATTGCTATAGCTCTTCCTCTCAGTATTATGGTAAAAACAGGAGATGCTGTAACATTTCATCTCCAGATCTCTGGAAACCTTAATAAATATATAGTTTGTAGAAACCACAACCTTACTGAAATGTCCCTTATATTCAATTGAAAGTAAAAACCTTGATCTAGCACCTTCTAAGACATCAAAATCTCTTATGAAGTTTTATCCCAATTCTAAAAAAATAAACAGGTAAGTTGAATTCAAGACATTAAAGTCATATACACTGTATCTGACCTGAAATTATAGTAGCATTGAACATGATAAAAATATCTAAGCATCATGTATGAAATCTGAGCTAGTAACATAAACTTAATTTATGTACACTTTTAAACATTTAGGAAAGGCATTCATTATATAAAATATACTTTACATTCAAAATTGTGAGTTATCACAAAGTAGCTGTCAGTCTACAGGCAGAATATCAAATGGCAACCAAAATGATCATATTGCAACCAATATTTGAAATTACCTTAAAATACCACAAGGGCTTAAAACAGGGCAAGCAGCTATTCAATCTGCAGCAATGATGTGAAACACGTAGAGCCCCAGAGTATTGATACACAGTATAATACGAACATGTAGCAACCATAAGGATATATGCTAACAACTTTAAGTTTTCCTAGGTAACACAGAATCCCTTTAAGTCCTTGTTTTTGGCGTGGTGCCAGAGGCCTTGTGGAGACTGGATGCAAGGAGTTGCTTGTCTGTAGGTTCACAGCATGGAGCGCTCAGAATCTTCAAGTAGACTGTACACTTAGAACGTGGGCTTGTTCATGTACTCTTCCATCGTCTGAAAGAGAACAGTGACTAAGAGCAGCGCTCCCTTCGAGCCATAGGCGTTAGCAGGCCATGATTTGTTTTTCATTCTTTTTGATTCCCTTTGCAAGATTGAAAAAAACTCAAAAACATACAGAGGCATAAACGTTTGCATTCTGCTGAAGGTGACTGCAAGTTTGCAATATCCTTTGTCTACATGTACACGTGGTTGTAAATATATCGCTTTTAATTGAGAAAGGGCTAAGCTTGATCAGGAAGGGGATGTTTGAGAAGAGAGATGTTGGAGTGGGAAGACACCACTATGGATTTAAAGTTCATGTGTCCAAAATGGTTGTGAGGACCGCATGTAGGGGTGTGTGTGTGTGTGTGTGTGTGTGTGTGTGTGTGCCCGCGCGTGTGCACACACTATAGAAGCCCCAAAACATGTCATGAGCCTGGAGGATTTCTGTCATGCTTTTTGGAAGAGAGCTTCTCCAAAGCATCCAAACCCTCTTTCAGTTACTAAATTTGCTAATAAGCCCCAGGGTTTTACTTTCCTGTCTTCATCTTTTACGTGTTTGTACCTCCTGGTTACAAGTAGAATTCCTCCGTGGCACTGCAAACTCCATCTTACTGAACTAGATGCACATGTGTGAAAAACCATGGCCCAGGTTATATCAATGAGGGGAAGAAGGGAACAGCAAGTTATCCTTAAGTCACTGTGAGTCGCTGTCAACTTGCTTAGCAATCAATGCTTAAATATCCACCCCAACATGTGCGCCACCTTTAAACATCCCAGAAGAGAGTGACAGCGTAGACCAAAGAGATCAAGGATAGAGGCCAACAAGATTGTCTAGAGAAGCAAAACCTGTGGGCCATGACCCTCACAAGGGTCACACAGCAGATATCCTGCCTATCATATATTTATATGATTCATAACAGTAGTAAAATTATAGTAGTGAAGTAGCAATGAAATAACTTGACGGTTGAGAGGTCACCACAGCATTAGGGATGGTTATAGAGTCCCAGCATTAGAAAGATTGGTAACCACTGATCTAGAGCATGGCCCAGTCAGAAATCAGGTTTTAACTGCTTCCTGTGTCTCCTAAGAATTCCAGTGTAGCACTGCTGAAATTCTTTACAGTCAGCCACGCTTCCTCCGAAACTTGTCAGCCTCCTAACTGAGCACTGGCCAAGAAAGGCCCATACCCCAAGGCATCTACTCAGGATCTCCTCTTGAATATTCCATCCTTTTCTTTTAACTTGACTGGGGTGTCAAAACTGGCCCACAGCCTAGGTGGGTTTTGTAGGGCTTATCAAATGCATCCCCATTTAGAAAGATCCAAAACAAATCAAGTCTAAAATTCATTTAGAGTAAGAGATGACAGCACATTATCCACGTTGAAAGATGACAAAATCTAGAAGATTAGCCTGCTCTATTTGTTTGATACCCTAATCTTATATGTGCTGTAGCTTTAGAGTCTTTGCAGTTAAAACGCCTCACTTTTGCAAATCTGACTGAAAGGAATTGGCTCTATGAACACATTGCCTGGTGGCCCTTTCAGGCTATTTGTACTTTGATGTGGTGGACAAAGGGCATGAAGTGGACACCTCACAGACTCGAGGGTCCACTGGGCTCTGGTTATCCGCCCTGCGTTAGCATGAGGTGACTCAGGGAACCCTGCCCTACCTGCTCTGTTAGTCCTGCTATCACTCTGCGAGCATAAGGAAGCCATGTAAGGGTTTTTGTTTTCTTGAATTTGCCACTAAAAAGGCTTGGAACTGACTTAAAACTGGAACAGTGTCAAATCTTTGTCCTCCCATGAGAGTCCTCCTAGAGGCAGACAGATATTGGGACCCACACCATGGTGGTACACGTTTGCACCTCATCAATGGTCACTCACTGTAGTTTCGGTTTATGCTTTGAAGGTTGAAGTGTTGGGGCTCACCAAGCAGGACCTTGTGAATCCACTTGTGTATGTGAGATGACCTACTGCCTGAACTTCATTTGACCTTCCCTCTTGACAGGTTATTGTCTGTAAAGATTATCCACCAATGGCTGCCCCCACCTGGTAACCTTGAGAATTACAACGTCTACTCTTCAGCCTTTGCTTCTACCCCCTCCCATATAAATCACCCTCAAGCAATTAGACTTTCATGATTATTGACATCTAACCTGAATACACTCAGATTAAGCTTTCAGACTATTGGATCTTCTTAATAAATAGGTGAGAATAACTTTGTTTTCCTCCCCTGCCCTAAGAAACCTTTACTAAGTGTAATTGGGAAAAGGGGATGGGGGTGTTCTAAGAGCTACTTTAGGGTTTTTAGTTGTTCTAAAGTAGTGTTTCTCAACTGTGGGTCACAACCCCTTTAGAGGTAGCATATCAGATATCCTGCATATCAGATATTTAAATTATGATTCATAACAGTAACAAAATTATAAGTACTAACAAAATAATTTATTTTATGGCTGGGGGGGGTCACCATAACATGAGGAACTGTATTTAAAGGTCACGCATTAGGAAGTTTGAGAGCCACTGTTCTAAAGGGAAGACAATGTTATAATGGCCTTTCTCAGCCTCTAGTAACCTCTACTGCTTATTAGAACATATTTGTTCTTGAAGGTCATAAAATAACGGGGCAATCCTTCTCCTTTATACAATCTTAACATTTCCCCCTACACATTTCATACTTCCTGAACCAGAACAGGCACGCAAAGTCAACTTCTCAACTCCACCCCCCCCCCCCAGTGTTCCTTGACATCACTGGAGGGGTCCCAGAGCCCACGAGGACACTAGTGACACTCTCATTTGGCCGGCTCTGTTCATTTAACCAGTGACATTTAAGGACAACCACAATTTTTCCTGCTCACTGGGGCACAATGTTTAACCCTGGGTCTCTGAGGAAACTTTTCACACTATCCATTCAATCACCAGGTTCAGGAACCAACCAATTAGTGCCTGACTGTAAAAGGGCTCACTTCCTAAAATGCCTGGTCCCAAGATTTAAGTGGATCTAGAAACACAGATTCACTGAAAGCTCATAAAAACCTGATTCCTGCAGTTAGGGGACTTTGAAATAGCCTAGGTATGCCTTGGTCTCAATTCATGAAACTTTAATTACTGAAGTGCCAAAGACCCTGTGGAAAATCTGCCTCTTCTTTAAGGAGTTTCCATCTTAAAGACCAAGAGGGGTGTCTCAGGAACAACCCCTACTCCCTGCTTCTCTGCCCCAGCAAATTTTAATAAATACTCTTTTGTGGAATTTCCAAATTTCCATCTTCAGTACCTCAGAAAATCCCCCTTCTTGTGGCATTTGAAAAAGTCAAGTAAGACTCAGAGAGGTTCAGTGCATTTCTTTGAGGGGACAATACCTCTGGCAATAAATGCACTGGCCTGACGAACACAGAGCTGCTTATGGGAGCCCGCCCTTAGCTTCCTTCATTTGCACTCACCTGAGGATGGAGTCCCTCCATGGGCAGAGGTAAGTAATCAGCTCACAGTACTGCCAAGACAGTTGCTGGGAAATCATGCCTAATGTCTTATTAACTTAACCAGTCTCTTATTTCCAAATAGCAGGAAGAATGGCTTTAGCACCAATTTTAAAAAGGTACTTTATAATTCTTGAAATCCTCTTGACTCTTGACCTGTTATGAAAACAGGAAGATGGAAAAACCCACTGAGGCCAGGGGTGGTACATGACTGTCATCCCAGCAAATTGGGAGGTAGAGGCAGGAGGATCATGAGTTCAAACCCAGCCTGGGATACAGAATAAGACTCTGTCTTGAAAAAGAAAAAAGAAAACAAACAAACAAACAAACAAAAGACCAGTAGAGTAGACAGGAAAAAATAAATGTCCCTTTTCCCACTGATATTGTTGGAGAGGTGGGACAGAATTTAGGCACCCAGAAACATGCTTGGTTTAGGACTAGTCATTTAGTCTAGACTAAATTAACAGGTGAGTTTGATATCTTTTAGAAGGCAAGGGTTGACAGAACTCAGTGCTTTTTTTGACTGTCCTTGTAGGAGCTAATGTAGATTACGTTCTCCTATTAGGTCTGATTCAAATCTGGGATGCTTCTAAAAAGAAAAGTTCCAGAATATTTTTAAGCAATCACAGAATCAGGAGGAGCAGCAATCCAAGGCTTCGGGTCCATTTATACCTCGGCAATCCGGCTACCCGTGCTCCTGATCCATTCATGCAAACAAGAGCACACAGACCTAAGGCCTTCCCAAGAGAGGTAGGAAATTTCAATTAAAATGACAAATGCCATCTTCAATAACACAGCTCTAATATTCCCAGCAAATGAAATAACTACAAGCTGCTGTTCTTCCTTCCCAGGGCAGAGCAGACATTTTAATGAAAATCTTTTTATACATCTCATAAAATTACATTTGCAAAGAATAGCACCAAACATTTCATACACTTCAGAGGGTAAGGTATTTTCAGACCCTGAAGCTCAGCCAAACAGGACAAGCAAAGATTCAGGAGCAAACCGCAAGGGTCCAAAGCTTTTATTAACTACGAAAATGAGCAGAACATTTCCCAGCAACTCTCTATTCACTCACTAAAAAACAGGCTAACCCCTAGTTAGAATTGCTGAAAAAATTAAGTAAGCTAATACATGCAAATTGTTTAAAGTAAAAGCTATGCTCAGAACAATATGTGGGTACAGTCCTCAGTGTTAACTATATTATAATTAGTGCTAAATTACCCCAGGCATAGAAAACCATACTGACCTCTTGTAACATATCAGAGTCTTCAATGGCCTTGACTGCTGTTTTCTTGGATGTTTCCTGAATTTCTCCACCTATTATAAACTCATCAAGGATAAAATATGCCTTTTCAAAATTAAAGATAATATCCAGCTCACAGACCTGGTAAGAAAAAAAAAAAAAGGTTTGATAAATTTGCAGTAGAATCAGGGGAGGCATATGCCACCATCTCCCGCTTTTCCAATATTGCCATTCAATTCAGGTGATATCTAAACACAAAATACCACATAACATTTCAAGGACATAAAGATGGGAGCAGAGAATTCTAGACCTTAGCAAAGGTAAAACCAAATCCTATTAAAGTAGCTCATGTCTTTAGATAATAAGGTTTGTGGTGGTTCGAAAGAGAAGTGTCCTCCATAGTCTCAAGTATTTGAACACTTGATCACCAGCAGGTGGCGCTTGGGATGGCTTTGGAACATTTGAGATTACAGCCTTGCTAAAGGAAGCAGGTTAGCAGGAGCAGGCACTGGGGTTTATAGCCTCATCCCTCTCCCGGTTCACACTCTCCAGATCTCTGCTTCCTTTGTGAGATCAAAATGTGATCCCTCAGTTTCTTGCTCCTGCCACACTAGCATCCCCCCCCCCCCCCGCCTTTATGAACTCCTCTGGAACTAGAAATCAAAAGAAACTGCTCTCAATAAGTTGCTTTTGGTCACAGTATTTCAGCAGCAATGGAAAAGTAACTAATGCAATGTTTTGTGTTGTAAAGGAAAATAAGAGACACCGTAGGGGAGGGAGACCTCTAGGTGCTGTGCTCACACACACACACACACACACACACACACACACACACACACACAAGCAGAAGCTGGGTCCCTGATGCTCTTTAAGTGTAAGTCCAGAACCTCAATTCTCCTGCACTCAGGTCTAATGATCTTGGCCGTCAGGTTAGTGAACTGCCAGTTTTTCAATGTATCAAACTCACTTGTTAAGACTCCTAAAAACTTCTCGCAAGCCCTGCTCTACGGGGTCAACGGGTCTGGATCAGGTCTAAAAACCTGTACTGCTACCAGATTCCCACTGAAGCTTCAAGTTATCAAAACTGCACATTAACTGAGGCCAAAGACCAAGTCTCAATATGCAAGTAAAGCCATAATCTAGATGCTTCAACCTGAGAATGCTTCTATGATGTTCTTGCTGTCCTCCAGAATGCTTACTCCACAAGTCACTGGAAACTGACTCTTGTGCACCCACATCCTATCTGCCCAACTGAAGCTGCTCTCTTTAAACCATCTGGCTGGAAGTCCCCCATCCTCTTTTGAGCTCACCTCAGAAGCATCTGATACCCTTGTCAATCTGTTTCTTTTTTTCTTTTCTTTTCCTTTTTTAAAGATTTATTTACTGTATAACACTAGCTGTTTTCAGACACACCAGAAGAGGGCATCCGATCCCATGATAGATGGTTGTGAGCCACCATGTGGCTACTGGGAACTGAACTCTGGACCTCTGAAAGAGCAGTCAGTGCGCTTAACTCCTGAGCTATTTTTCTAGCCCCTGCCAATCTGTTTCTTGATGACAAGATTTCTTCTTCCTTGCTCACCTAAGCTTAGCTGTGCCACTGAACAGTCTTCCCCTGACACTGAAAACTCCTGCTCAGACCTTCTGGATGATTCTCTTTTACTCCTCCCACACTACCCTGTGTTTGATGGGTAAGTACTGGTGGATCAGGCAAGACGGCTCAAGGGATAAAAGTGCTTGCTGACAATCCTGAAATTTGAGTTTGATCACCACGATTCACAAGATGGAAGGAGAAAACCTATCCCCACAAGTTGTCACCTGACCTCTACACACATGCCCTAGCAAACATGCAATCCCCCAGCAAAATAAATGAATACATGTGATTTTTTAAAGTACTTGTTAAAGTAATTATTTATGGAGTTCTTGGGACATATCGACTCGCAGAACAGCTGATGTGTCCTCCCCGTGAGGCTTTCTTACTGGCCACCCATCTTCAATCCTGGAGTTCTCCTGCACAGCTCCTTCTCTTTGCAATACACATCGTCTTCTGGACAACCACAGTGGGTCTCACGGTGAGAGCACCCTTCTCTCATTCCCCTCCAGCCATTGGTTCTGCTTCTAGATTTGGTCATCAATCCCTATTGATTCTAGCGTCCAAACAGAACGCTTCACAATCCTCCACTTCACAGCTGCTCTGGCCAGTCATTGGTGCAGCATTCACAACACTGTTCTTCATCCGCCCATCTTCACCTGCTGACTACATGTCTACTTGGGCATTCTTCATGCTACATCACCCAGCCCCACACTGGCCTTGAGCATTTGCTTTCTTCCTTTACTCCCTAGTTTTGCTTATTACTTCATCTAATTCATGTGAGAGCTCATTAATCTTCCCCCTCCACTCATTCTTCTCATCCTAACTTGTTTCATGTCAACTTGACACAAGCTAGAGTCATAGGGAAGGAGGGACCTTCAACTGGGAAAATGCCTCAGGATTGGACAAAGCCTGGAGGGCGTGGTCTTAATTACTGATTAAGAGGGGAGGGTCCAGCCGGTTGTGTCTAGTGCCATCTCTAGACTGATGGTGCTGAGTTCTGTAAGAGAGCAGGTTGAGGGGGCTGGTGAGATGGCTCAGCAGGTAAGAGCACCCAACTGCTCTTCCAAAGGTGAAAGGTTCAAATCCCAGCATCCACATGGTGGCTCACAACCATCCGTAACGAGATCTGGCGCCCTCTTCTGGAGTGTCTGAAGACAGCTACAGTGTACTTACATATAATAAATAAAATAAATCTTAAAAAAAAAAAAAAAAAAAAAGAGAGCAGGTTGAGCAAGCCAGTAGGAGCAATCCAGGAAGCAGCATTCCCCTATTTCCAGGTCCCGGGCCCAGCTTGATTCCCTGTCCTTACTTCCTTTGATGAGGAATTATGATGTGGAAGCCTAAGCTTAATAATCCTTTCCTCCCCAACCTTCTTTGGTCATTGTGTTTCATCACTGTAATATTAATCCTAAGTAAGACGCCTCTTCTTCCTTTGGCCCCGAACTTCGCCTTGATTACTAATCCTATTTATTCTACTATTTAAATAAAACCCAAGCCTCCCATTCCTTCACGGCTGCTATCACCATTACCATAATGATCTTTTTAGGTAATCTCTTTGTCCGTCTATGACCATAGTCAGTCACACTTTGCTAAAATGCTCCTCTCATCTTCTTGTATGAGGTCAAGGATTCAAGACAGATTTTAGTTCTCCCATGTGACATGGAGGATTCCACGTTG
This sequence comes from Mus minutoides, assembly GCA_902729485.2. NCBI lineage: Eukaryota > Metazoa > Chordata > Mammalia > Rodentia > Muridae > Mus > Mus minutoides. The sequence continues at coordinate 9,015 of LR751496.1, forward strand.
CCAACTCCACCTCTCCGCTTTCCTCTCCCTGACGTTATCACCTGCCACAGTCACACAAGCTACCAGCCACCATGTTTGATCATGCCTTTACCTTGGCATATGCCAGCAAGAATTGAGCCATTCTTTCAAATCCTGTTCTGTTCTTTTATTCTCCTACTGACAAAACCATATAAATTTCTCAATGCAGAAGGAATTTTTTAAAATCCCTATCTAAGATAAACAAAATGTAAAAACAAACTATAAAACCAAGAGTGGTGGCACACATCTTTAACCTCAGCACTCAGAAGGCAGAGGCAAGTAGATCTCTGTGAGTTCAAGGCCAGCCTATTCTACATAGTGATTTCAAGAGTTCAAAAAACCAAAACAGACAAACAAACAAAACAACAGCAAAATCATAAACAATTCACAGACAAAGCAAGATGGGGGAGGGTAATACGTGTCTAATAATACCAGTAACTCCAAGAAGTCAAGAGAAAGGCAAATGGAATCCATATTCACAGGAAATTCAGTGACAATATCCATTGCTAGTAATGGTACGAATAAGTACATACACTCACTATCAGTGGGATTTACAAATCTTGTATGCCATTTTTGGTTGACTGGTCAAATTGTAGAGTCTGTTAATTTTGAATGCAAAAATGCTTGCACCCGCATCTGTGAACTGGTAAGAAGAAATGGTGAACTGGTAAAGGCACTTGCCATGGAAGCCTGACTGTAACAGGGCCCCAGGCATTTGCACAACTGACATTACAAGATAGAAGTACCATTCAGGCCATAAAAGCCAGCATGTAGACAGGAACACCTGCCAAAATGAAAACAAAGACTTAATCTACCACAGTCCATAGTTGCGGGAAACCTTGCTTTTTGGCATTTCTGTCATTCTGCTTCTGGATAACACTCCAAAGTTGTCCTCTGACTTCCACATGCGCAATGGATCTTTCATGCACTGGTACACATACATATAAATCACAGACACACATACACACAATACACACACAAACACACACAAGCACACACACACGCACACACACACACACACACACACCAGGGACATATTCACACACATAGATAATAATAATAAGTAATAATAATAATTACCCAAGGATTTTTTTAATTCCTAGACTCAACAGTTCTATAAGAGGCTTAGCTGCATGATATATTAAAATCAATGTCCAACAAGAAACATAAGGAACACTGGTTATGGGGGGACTCATTTATAAGAATAATTGAGAACAATCCAAAGTTTATTCATAAAGAACTGTTCAAGTCATGCATGTACATCTCTATAATGGCATAGGTATTATATGTATTTATGTACAGTTTGAAAAGAATAGGGTAAGCTGGGCAGTGATGGTGCACACCTCTAATCCCAGCATCTGGGAGACAGAGGCAGGTAGATTTCTGAGATCGAGGCCAGCCTGCTCTACAGAGTGAGTTCCAGGACAGCCAGGGCTACACAGAGAAATCCTGTCTCCAAAGAAGCAACAAACAAACAAACAAATATAAAATAAGGTAGTTTTACATGGAAAGATGTAGAAAAATCTCTAACAGGCTTATAAGGAGAATAATAAAGTTATAGAAAAAAATGCATACTGCAATCCATTTGTTTAAGTTTAAAAGATTATATGTTTAGAAGGGTATGTAAATACATTTTTAAAATAATTTTGAGGGGCTTGAGAGATGGCTCAGCAGTTAAAATAACTGACAACTCTTCCAGAGGTCCTGAGTTCAATTCCCATTTGTAATAGGATCTGTGGCCTCTTCTGGTGTGTCTGAAGACAGCTACAGTGTACTCATACACATTAAATAAATAAATCTTTTAAAAAAATTTTTTGAACAATATGAACAGAAAGAAATTACAGTAAATTAGACATCCATGTACAAGAAGGCACCAGAAGAAATCAGTTACCAGAGGCCAGGAGAGGCAGAAGGTGGGGATGAGAGTAGCAGTGGCAGAGAAAGCTCAGCATTTGAGCATTCGAGGCAGGCACAGACTAGAAAGCCAAGCAGACAGGTGTCTTGTTAAAATGAGCCCTGACAGGTAACCTGACAAACATCCCTACAAATCCACCAGGAACCTCCCAAGAGCCACCTGTCCCCAGGCCTAGAGGGTTCTTCAACGGGCATTCGACAATCAATCACCACATCTAATTTCCAGGAATAAGGTAAGGAGGTTTGCAGAGTTGGCACACAACACATACACCTTTATAGCAAATGTTGTAAGGGAGCAAATACTGCGTATATAGCAACTCTATATAATGAAGTTCTGCTCTGCAGCCCAGCTCCATCTAAGCATAAGTAGAGGTGACAACCTGCTGAACTGGGGCAAAGTTCAAGTTCTTTCAGCTATTACAGAAATACTTCAAATTCTACCTTAAGGTCCTATATACAGTATATGCAGAACTGTATATAAATGTTTAATGTGTGTGTGTGTGTGTGTGTGTGTGTGTGTGTGTGTGTGTATACACACCCATCAAGTGATGTAGATTTCATCTTCCTTCACAGTCTATGTAATAACCAAGAAACCTTTTTTGCCATTTACCCCATGTTAAAAAAAAAAAAAGACTATTTCATTTTATTTTATACTTCCTAAATTTTTGTTTGTTTGTTTGTTTGTTTTTTCGAGACAGGGTTTCTCTGTGTAGCTCTGGCTGTCCTGGAACTCACTTTGTAGACCAGGCTGGCCTCGAACTCAGAAATCCACCTGCCTCTGCCTCCAGAGTGCTGGGATTAAAGGCGTGCGCCACCACACCCGGCTACTTCCTAAATTTTTTTGTTTGTTTGTTTGTTTTGTTTTACTATGGTATGGCTTAAAGTTCTTCGCTTACAGCAGAATATTTACTACTGTGGTACTGTTTCTGACAGTTCATCAACTAAATCCTTTTAAGTAAAGTCTGCCCTTGAACTCTTCTTAAAGGAAATACATGAAGTTTCAAGTTACACAAAGGAAATGTTTCAGATAATAAGAAATATGACAGAGTTAGACATGAAAACCAATTACAGTGCAACCCAGGACTAACAATCAATAGCTGATATGCTTTTCCTAACCCCTCTCTTGGCCTCACAGTAGCCCAAGTAGTGCACATGTTTTTATCAGCATTTTTAGTGTCATATCCTCATCAGTAAGATGGAGATTCATGAAGGTCTGAAATCTTGGGCCTGGTTACTAAGTGAGCAGACACCAGGGTCAAGACACTTAATGCCCCTCCTCTCACAACAGACAATTTTCCTAGGTCAGATTCAAAAGCTTCCTGGGACAGAAGCATCCGCCCACTCAAAATACATCAATCAAAATTCATGCTGCAATGCAGAATGGAAATATGGCAAATATCTAAATCCCTTTATCTCCTGCGAGACCCTGAGGCATTCCTTCTTAGCATCTGTAAATTGGGGTTAATGCTACTTACTGAAGATTGAAAGATTAACTGCTCAATCCCTGATAATCTCCTTAGAATTGAAAGGCACTATAAAATACATCACTCAAATTAGGAAACAGAGATTTTGATCTATCTTTCTTCAAAATACAGTACTTTTCAAGGTATAACTTTCCCCTTGCATAATATAAGGGCAGAATTCAAAGAAATCTTTGGTATTAGCATGAGAGGAAAATAAATCCAAAGAGAAATATCTTATTTCTGGATGATATCAATGAGGATCAGTCCCAGAAGCCTTTGGTCATCACTGTTAATTAATAAGAATTGAACACCTATCGGGCATAGAGCCCTGAAGTGCTCTTAGCTTAATGAAAAATTCATCGAATGTTTTAGTGAATTAAAATTTTGATTCATGACAAAGATAGAGCTTCTAGAGGTGTACCAGAATTGGATGGAGAATCAATGCTAGAGATGCAGGAAGTTATTCTGAACCTCTTTATTCTCTCTCTGGGCCTAGATACTGATGGAGATGTCTTGAAATTCTTTTAAGAAGTGATGTGGTCTGAAATATCTGGTTGAATTTCAGTTAAGCACAGAAAGATCAAAATGCAGCCTCAAGTCGCATGATTGCAGTTGGTTTAAACCACAGAAACAGGTCAAACCAGAGTGCAGAAATGAGGAAGAGAGAGAAGCGCACACGAAAGCTCAGACTTCAAGAAACACCTTCAGGCCCTTTGCAAAAAGCCCCATCTGCAGTTCATTTCAAAGGAAAGCACCAAAAATGTCAGAATTCATTAGACTAAAAGATCTCATGAAGTTAAACAATCCCATGTTTTAAAACATTCTATTATATATGCACTGCTTTAAAAGGAAAAAAAAAACCTTATTTTGAGTCAGGAAGACATGGTGCTACTTTCTTATTATTCCTGAATATTGACAATAACTGAAATCTCCCAAGCAACATGTCATAACATCATTTACATGGGAAGGAAGAGGGAGAAAATTCATTTAGAAGCCCACCCAATACTTGTTATTGTAAAGCCTGTTGAAAAAAAAGAAGAAAAGCTGGGTGTGGTAGCACATGCCTTTAATCCCACAAGAGGCAGGAGGATCTCTGACTTCAAGGCCAACTTAATCTATAAAGCAATTCCCAGGACTGCCAAGGCTATCCAGAGAGACTCTATCTTGGAAGCTACCCCACACTGTTCCAAAAAAACAAA